>JAJAVP010000097.1:96579-167505 GCA_020740425.3 Heterorhabditis indica
GTCGCCACTGTTTTGTGAGGATTTGTTTACCATTAAATCGCAACATATGACTTCTAAAAAACTACAAGACTAACACTACAAATAGGCAAAAAGGCGGGAATTAATTTAAGTTTTGAGTGGTTATACCAGTGCTGGAAAAAAGGACTAAAATCCTTGCATACATCTAATAATATATAACAGTATTAGATTATTAATAGTGAGCTGGAAATGCTGAATAATACGAATTACCAAAATTGTCCAGTTAAGATAAGTGGTGGTCGGCTTGTCTGTTAAACAAAGATGTCTGTTTCCTTTTGTTACAGAAAGGATCTCCTCGCGTAATTTTTCCATCACCTGTACCATTAAATGATAAATAAAAAATGAACATTGTTACATAGTTTCACTACCGACTATGCTAATTGAAAGTTACTAACATGAGGATTCTTAATGAGATGAGCAAATCCCCATATAAGAGTGATAGCCGTTGTTTCTTGACCAGCTATCCACAGGTCAAATACGTCGTAGATCATTGCATCCTCACTGTAACAACACTACCACTTCACATTTCCATCTTTCCCAATTTTGTCTTAATTACTTACTCAAACATCTCAGTCGCCCTTCCGTGCTCTTTCTTATCCTCCTCCATCTTAATTAAATACGAATCAACGAAATCATTTCCCTCTCCCTCCAAAATATGCTTTCCTTCCAATATGTCCTCTTTTCTAAATAATATAAATTAAGCACTTCAATTCCTTGACTTCGAAAAGCTTAGATCATAAATCTATTAGGCTTAGGTTTAAAACCTCTAAATTCATTACAGTGTAAATATTTATCATGCTAATTATCCAGTACATCTCGAATTAATAGCCACCTTTATTGGTTCTCAGATGACCTGATTTTTTCTGAGGTGAGGCATGATAATATTGAAAGTCTCTAGTTTCAATTCTTTTTAAATAACGCTTTTTCTGTTCTTTTATGTTAAAATCATTAACTTTTCACCTTTTCCAATGATAGCCAAATTAAGATGCTTTAGCGTTATTTAACAAAAATGGCCAAATTCATTAATTCAGAATAATAATATTGATGAATCGTACTAGTAAGATGAGCCACGAAAGAGGTTCAATCAAGACACCATCAACTACCAGTTATAAGGTATAAGAGATTACCAACGCACTCAAATTTCCTGTGCCTTCGGAAAGCATATAAATCAAAAAAGAGTAGTGGATGTTGTGACAATTATATGACTGCAAAGACAAGAGGATTTTACAGACTGCATCGTATGGCACGGTGAACGCCAGTAAAATCTGTGGGACTTATGCTTCAAAAAATTTCCAAGGTTATTATGCCTCACCTCAAAAAAAATTAGACGACTGAGAACAGAAAAAGTGGGTTATCAGTTTGCATGCACCGTACTAGCAATAAACAGAAAGCATACCGTTTGTTGATCCTTTTTTGAATAAAATTAACCAGATTTTCTTGGGGTTCGACTAGTTTCCTCCACTTTTTATTAAGAAAAGGCACATTATCTGCCCACTGTTTTAATGATAAATCAAAAGACGAGAGCTTCATCATGTCTTCATCCAACTGCCTTTTTAGTTTGAAGAATTCTTGCTCGTTACTCTGAACAGGAAAATTCACATTATAGCGAATTATAGACTTCATTAACAGATAAAAAACACAATTCTATAATTTCCAAACTTTATCCGTTTAAATGTTCACTTCTCACATTGTTGATCACTGTCATAAATTCCTCCCATGCTCTCTTTCTAAAAACAAACCTCATCAAACCTTTCGGAAAATATTAGTCTGTTAATGACACTACCGACGAGAACATCAAAGAACTCGACAACATCAACTGTAGCCACTCCGTCAACCATATTTTTCTCTATTCGAGCAAATCTGGAGTCATTTTTAATCATTGACCGAAAGGGAACACAATTTTCATTTGCAGTGATAATGTATTGGTAAACAAGAGCCCACTTTAATTCAAATTCATCCATAATTCTTTCTTCCATAATATTTCTTCCTAATCCAAAATGTCTTAGAGTCCGAAGATTAAATCTCCTATGTTCCTGCCAAAATTCACCTTCTGAGAAAACAGTCCCTCTACCGCCTATAAATCAGAAATAAATATCAATAAAGAAAAATGAATCGACCCAGATCAAAATTCACACCGTTATCATTTTGAGAACATCTACTTTTCTGATTGTTTGTGCTGCGGTTGTGTTGATCAATTGTGATAAGGTGTTTTGAACATTCGATAAGAAAAGTTAAAGACTAACTGGTGATGCTCATATTAAACTCATGCAAAAGAAACTATTTTCTATACCCTACCTCTTAGTACATCTAAAATGGCTGGAGTGAACCGTCCAGTGTGAGCTGAACCATTAGTAATCATAGCATCTTTTGCTGTCTCAAAATCAGCGATATGAACGGTAGGAACTGGCCCCAACCAGAATGTGAAGACGTTACCGTACTTCTATAGTTTAAGACGATGTTTAAAAAAACGCTATTGGCTCATATAATGTGGAGTTATACCTTTTTCCAGGCATGCATCAGAGGTACAATTCCACCATAACTCATTCCCCCAAAGATAAGATGAGGAAGGTTTCCAATCAGCGGTAAAGGAAAGGGGCCTTAATGAAACGATGACAGAAGTGATGACCGTGTGATATGATAGACAGAAATTACATTAATAATGGTGAGGTAAAATCGCACCAGGTGGTAGTTTTCGAACTCTCCTCCACCATTCCAAGGCCAGTATAACCGTGATAGCGACGGATAAACAGAGTACCAGCATCCTCAGCTACAGTTGCCTTCGCGTCTTCTTCTATTGACTGATAACTGCGTATAAATGCAATTCATCTCCGCCATGTTTATGGTGTAATGTGACAAGGAGACTACAAGACAATCAAGTTAGGCTACAAAGCATAAAATAATTCATTTGGACTACAAATTGGTAGTAAGACACTTATATGTAATGATAGTGGGCGGTAAAACAAAACAATTGCAGAGGCCACTTTTGTATTATCGAACTCTTATCACCGTTTGGCAATGCATTGAAGTCGTATCTGTATCTATAAATTACCAAGATCACCCATAAGCGCTGTTTTGCAACCGGGCAATGAATCCAACATTGCTTTTCAATCGGATCTAAGCTAGACTTTGGAATGCTCTTCAATAGTTAAGTGACTTTTCCTCATAATTTTGTCTTCAATTACCTGAACGCCAAGAATTTTTCAGTGCAACCAGCTTACTGGGAATTGGTTAAATGACTATTCTAGTTGCTCTTATCGCAAACCTTTATCATGTCCTATTATTAGCAGGACCCACTAGGTAGAAAAATTGCAATCATCTAAGACCAGCTGTCCACATATGACGCATAACTGAATCATATCTGCTCCAGTTTGCTGATCTACACTCAAAACTAGTAAAGATGAAATATCGAAAAAATGTACAAATGATCCAAATAATTTAAGATATTATACGTCAACTGAATGATAAATCTTTTATTATAGCTTTTTATAACATTATGGAACCCATTTTAAATATATACATGTACACAATTATCACAATCAGATGGCTCACAATAGTGCAGTTCCTGAACAATTATTGAAATACAAATAAAGTTTGCAATCTACAAAACGTATAAATAAGCACTGTTAAGATGCCAGATAAAAATAACGGTGGTGGTTTTGAAGATATCACCGTGATCCTCCAGTTGTCAATACTTCAGCACATAATATACAAACACGAACACGCTTCTCCTCACCAAATTTGGCAATCGGCATAGTGATTTCAGAGCATTTCGCACAAACTAACCGACCACAGTGTCTACAAATCGTAATGAAATGTGAGATTTTTTTTAAAAACCTATAAAACCAACCTGCAATGGTGTTTCCTTTGTGTGATGGAGAAGCGAATTCCACAATCGCATGAGTCGCCATCGGACCATCGTGGTTCGCGTTCAAGCGAGTCTAAAAAATAGTTTCGGCATAAATTATATTTATTACGTATACAATAATAGATGATATTTAAATTTAATTTCCAGGTATGCACCTAACAATTTAAAAAGAAGTTGCTTTGTTGGAGTTTCGAAATTGAATATGGTGGCACCATCTGTATTCTTAGCACCCATAGTAGCTCCCCGTTTAAGAAGACTGCGACACACAGCCGCATTTCCATTCATGTAAGCCAGAAGAAGAGCTAAATTCACAAATTATATCGAAATATAACATGAATACATAGTTAAAAATCATTACGAACCAGTATTTCCGTGCATATCTCGACAATCAATGTAAATGCCCACGTCTTTTTCGGATAGTTTTTTTTCTTCTGCAGTTAAAAGAATTTCGCACATATCAGCAGGAGGTGTTCCTTTTGGCATTTTGTCTGTTGACATAATGGCACAAAGGTGAAGTGCAGACTGACTACTAAAAATCTACAAAACTCCTGAATAAATCAGCGAATAATACAATCACTTGATAGATAATCAATACATAGTAGTAATAAACATACCATTTATTTACTGCACGTGTTTCGACTGAATTCATAGAAATTAGTATTCTGACGCAGTCAATACTACCACTTCGAACAGCTGTGAGCAAAACTAAATAGAAACAATAAGTATTGGGATAATATTTTTATATGCATTACAGATTTAGAGAATAATTCTGCTTCACCATTATCGCCTCGATCATCAACAATGTTAGCATTTGCACCGTTCTCGAGAAGAATTTGAACTAAATTTGGTCGGTTTGTTCTAACTGCTTCATGTAAAGCTGTACTTCCATCACCACTTCGTGCATTAACATGGCAACCAGCAAGTAGCTAAAAGAAATGTTAGCAAGCTACAATGTAATGCTAAGTTGAAAAGAGAATAACTACTAGAAAAGAATATAAGAAAATAAACAACCGCAAGAAGAATACAATGATTTAAATACTAGATTTCTCAGGATCATTTCGTCGTCCACGGTAGCAGATATATGCAAGGCTGTTCTCTTAGTCACATCATTTGTAGTTCGTGTAGGATCAGTATGAGTTCCCAATACGAATAATACGCTCTCTAAATCATTTGCCTTTACAGCAACATGAAGAAGATTCTCACCTGGAATAAGCAGTTATTTCAAGTAATTTCATAAGTCCCTTAACTCGTATTTTTTGTATGACATTCCCATCAAAACAGATGCAATGTTTATACATATACATGCATAAACAAACTAGGTAGAAAAGATCAAATAACACTCATACACTGTATTCTATGAATTCTAAGCATTGGATTTCATATAAAGCGCTAATTTCTATTAAAGAACACACCGTGTCCATTTGCCTGAAGAGCGGTATGTGGTTGCCTAGTTACAATAGCAGCTGCTGCCTTTAAAAAACTAATTCAGGGTATGTATACATATAAATCTTCTGCTATATACCTTATGATCCCTAATAGCGATGGCAAGTGACAAAGGAGTTTGCCCTAATTTATCTCTTGTAGACAGGAAGGACACATCGGAAGAGGACAGTAATAACGATAAAGCCTCAAGGTTACGCTCTCGTACTGCAATGTGGCACGCTGTACGACCATCCAAATCCTGTCATGAATCAACACTTAAATAATGATACTAAAAAACAGCAATATGGATTTTAAAAAATCAGCAAATATTAATCAAAATATAGTATACCTGAACAGAGAGATCTGCGCCCGCCTTCATTAAAGCACAAGCCACATCTAGTAATCCCCATGACACCGCCAAATGCATTGGGGACTGGCCATCATCGTGAACTGTATCAATATATCGTTTCATCGCGTTGACGTTACATCCACTGTAACCCCAGATTTCCATTTAATAAATCAATACTATTTGTCATATATCTTTCTTACTTTTCTATGAGAAAAACAGCAGCAGATTGATTACTCATATCCATCATATGGTGGAGCAGTGTTTGCTCATAACCATTCACCATGGTGTATGACTCCATTTCACAACCCAGTGTGACTAAAAGGAGAGCACATTCCCAGTGACCTAAATGGATATATATATATATATTACGCAAACGTTTGAAACAATATGTTGAGGATATAATATACCAAAAGTGTTCACCTTCACTAACAGCTTTTTCCAATACGGTATAGCCTTTTCCTCCATCTGTTCGTTCATTCAAATTAATTCCATTGCCACACAACGCCCTGACAGAAGACGGTAAACCATGACTGGCTGCTATTTCAAGACAGCTACGACCGGAAGAATCTCTGAATACAATAGCTTAAATTAAAAGTTAGAAGATTAAGTACAGAGAAGAGATTATTGGTCATTACTTTTTCCAATGCTGAGCTCCTCGATTTAATAGAAACACTGCTCCTTCATCGTCACCTCGCAATAGACACTGTACCAGTAAACTATTTCCTTTCTCATCCTCTTCATCTACCGGTGAGCCTGCTTAAAAAATAAAACAAACAATGCAAAATATATAACGATTTCATACTACAAGTATTTGTATTATAACCTAATGGAACATAAGTAATTGTAAATAATATCCCAAATATAATTAGTAGAAAAACTAACCTGAAATAAGAACACCTGCAGAGTCCAGAAAATTTCCTTCAAGTGCTAAGCGTAGAGCACTCCGTCCATTTCGATCGGTCAAACACCAGTCAATGTCTGAAACGTTTTCATAGTAGTGAAGTAAGTAGATTTAAAGCGTAGCTTATTTGTACCTGTAGCACTCTTGGCAAACAATTCTGTCATATGAAATCCCTTAGCAATTGCCATGTGCAGAGCACTATTTCCTTGATCATCAACTTTGCTCGAAGAAGCCCCAGCAGTTAAAAGGTGGTTAACTGCCTTTAAATTGTTCAACTCCACAGCACAATGAAGAGGTGTGCTACCCTAAAAACATAATTTCTAAAATAATAGATTATGATAGATAAGAAGCTTTAGAAACATGAAATAGAAACGTACGCGGCTATTATTCTCATTAATAGATACTCCGTTTTCTAGTAGAAAACATATAACATCGTCTTTATCTAGTTGGAGAGCCATGTGCAATAGTGTTTCTAAAATATCTTAAACATTTAATTGCTCTTAAAAAATGTGCCAACGATAGTAATTGCAGACCTCCATTAATTGAGTGATTAACGGCAAGTGTACCGTCAAGTTTGGCTAATTTTTCTGCCAGTATAAGATCATTCTTTAAAAAGAGTGCCACTGATAAAGCAGTATTTTGCATCTCATCTTCTGCTATAACATCTACACCGTAACGCAAAAGAACTTCTACGAGAAAACTGTTGTTCAGTAGGATAGATTGAATAAGCGCAGTTCTGTAAAGTAATGTACTATTAAACTTACAATTCACTAACTTTCATTGATGATTTCGAAACTAAACAGTTGAAGATAATGAAATTATGAATTGAACTCTAAGCATTCTAGGTTAAATTTATGGATCCACCTTCCGTGCTTATCCCTCCTATTCACATCAATTAATGGTAAGCGTGATTCTACCCAGTTTGCCATTGCTTCTCTATTTTCCTTTGATTCCGCTAAATAGTGAAGTATTCCTTTGCCAGTAGCAATATGTACAAATTGAATATCTGCACCATTAGAAACGAGGAATTCAGAAGCGAATACATTACCTAAATTTACACACAAAATAAGCTTGTCACTAAAGGGAACTTATCCACATACCCATAAGTACCATCCTGGCCAAAATTGATTGCCCTAATTCATCCTTTACATTGCAATTTGCATTATGTTGCACTAGTTGTAGTGCAATATTCGTATGTGATAAGGTGAGAGCCAACTCAAGAGGAGATACATTCTTGCCATCGGCTTGATTAATCATCGAATGCAACTTAAAACAATCTACATTAAAAATATATTGATTAAAAAAGAATAATGGTAAATCACTCAAGTGAATAAGAGGCACCTGCAAATCGTTTTCAATAAAATATAGGAAAAGGACATCTTCACGATTTAATTGGACTATGGAGTGAAGTAGGTTCCTCGAATGACTAAAATAAACGTTAACAAAATGTCCTATGGAACAAATAATATCTATTCATTAACCTCTTGAGAAGACGATGAAGAGTTGGTGCCGAAAGTCGGGCAAAATGCTGTGGATCAAACTCTGTCCACCTAGTAGCCACTACGGATGCACACTTATCTCGTAAACCAATGAGACTTTCACGATCAGCTAACTCGTAAATTGAAATACAGTTAGAGACGTCAATTTGAGCCGTCAAAAGTTCAATACATCTTAAACAAAACATTATAAAATCCCTAAAACTGAATAATACAAGTTATTAACCTTTTCTGGAGCCCCAGTAGTCCATATCGGGTGGAAACTTGGCAAATTTCCATTAAGTCACTTTCACCACAGCATTTATAATCAAGAGTATCCGTATACATCCACCGATAAACCATATAGAAAATATTAAATTTTACGTCTAAAGCTAAACATTCATTAAGTGGCTACGTCTCTTAATAGAAGTATTTACCTCTTCGAAAAATCCATTTAAAACCAACGCTTGGTAATGTTAAAAATACATGAAACAGAAAACTATATCTATTAAGTAATAAATAACTATACTTTCTGACCTGATATTTCTATTTTTTCTCTGGTCGCAATGTCCTCCCAATAACGGGTTCTAGTAGAAATAAGAAAACGATGACTTCTAAGTTCATGTCCATCCACATAAATAATTATATCACTAAACCAGTAAGTTCAGCATCAAATTATGTAAAATATAAGATTTTAAGTTACATAAAATATAAAGCATTTAACTTGCCTGAATAACTCTTTCTCATATAAATTTTTGACTGTTTTCATTAGTTGACCAACAAAAGAAAACTCATTTTCCACATCTAACATATTATCAGCAGCCAAAACCTCATATTTAAATCTTAAATCAGCATACTTAGACTGCAATTCCAAATGCTCATTACGAAGTAAGTCGAAATGACTCTTTGACAGCATCCAATTATATACCTACAAAAAATAAGAGGCCAAATAATTTACGCCATCAAACATATTAGCAAATTTCGGGAAAACGAGAACGAGCTGTAATTAAAGAATTCCATTATAAAACAATTATTATCGTTTAAAAACTATTATTTTGGAAATTTGGCAGCTACAGTGTTACAAATAACTAAGCACAAATGATTGGAATATATATATATATATATATATATATATACATGTATATATAACTATAAAATTTAACTTAAAAATGAGTTTATTTCGAAATTATATTTGATAGTTCACACAACCAGATTGGGGAAAAGATTATGTGGTCCACTGAAAAAACTTAATCTCAATACGAATATTAAACTAGCGCGAGAGAATAATTTTTGAATGTACAGAAGTGCATATGGATATTCGACATATTTTTCTATTGTTATACTAATTTACTATATCAGAATCGGGCTAGTTTATTTAGACAAGTATATTTTTAGTCTAGGAAATGTTGGCAAGAAATTTGCCATAAGAAATAACTATATAGTTGTAGATTGAAAATAAAATTGTTATTACATTATTAAATCCGGACAGTTTGACACTCTTGCACTTATTGTGACTTTGGAATGTTTTAAAACTGGTCAATAACATATCTATAACTATTTAGGCATTTCCCTAATATGGATGCTAAGAAAGAAGCTGCCTTGTTGTTTTGGGTGAGAGTTACCGTATGATTTTAAATGTATATCTTTAAAATTCATATACATATGGATATTTATAATATGGGCCTTTTGTTTTGCAAGTAAGTCTAGTAAATCTTATTGATACCTAAGTGTCAATGACGACGGGATGTTGCGATATATAATTCGCTCCCACAGTAACTATTTCTCAATTTGTATTTATAATTTATATACTTGGATCAAAATATTCTCTTCAGTTCAATATTTATGGGACTTCATTGAAGTTGGAGGATGTACCTTCAACGTCACAACTATGGAATGTCCATATTCCTTCTCTTCTTAATTGCCTGTTCGTTTTTATATTCATTACATTTGCTTGAGGTTTTCTTTGGTATATTAATTTGTAGTATGATTTAGAAGCACTGGAAGAAATTCTGTGTGTATTTCTAAAGATCCGGCGTCAACTTATTGTGATTTATTTCAATATTTATCAAAGTCCCAAGATCAATCATCATTTGTATCAGATCTCAATGCTGATGGAGCAGCCAGTGGAGATCCGCTTGAAATTGCTAAGGTAATAAAATAATAGTTGTTTTCCCCATTTTTATGTTTTGAATAGGCTTTTATTTAGTTCTTGGCGGTACTGCTAAATGAGATACGAATCAGCAAGCCATACGTTATTAGTCAAAGTGTAGCTGTAATGGAATTAGAAGGTCACGATACTCCTCTTAGGGAAATAGTACGGTTCTTTGTTATCTTTATCCTAAATATCTTTATTAAACTTCATGATGTTGTTTTAATCTAATTAGAGAATGTCATAAATTTTATGTAGTTCACTTCGCTGGATGATGCTGATTCTGAGTGGTGGTCAGTAATGCAGCGTGAATCTACGAAGCCTGTACAAGTCAATGAACTGGAGGCGATTTCTCCAGCGAAATGTTTTCCTGAAGAATTTTGCTTTACGGGAATGTCCAGTATGTCATTTGTTTATTTATTGATTTCATTAATCTTTTCAGAGATTACTCATTTTACCTGTTTCTTAGTAAATGCTTCATCCTTTGTTACTCCCCGTGGACCATCTAAACGCAAAGAAAACATGTATTTTACTGCTCCATATTCATCAACTGTTAGAAAGGAAGAAAGTCCATTAATGGAAATAATTAATTCCCCTAAAGTAAGGTATGAAAACTATCAATATAAAGTTGAAGAGGGTTTAGTGGAAACAATATTTTTGATTGAGAGGATTTTTTATTGTCTAGAGAGTTACGCCGTGATCGTGAAATGCGTAGTATGACTAAAAAATTGCACGATATGGAGGATGTAGTTGCTCAAAAAGAAACTGAACTTGTCGACGCTAATCGGAAGGTGGAGGCTCTTGTTGAGGAGTATGTTCAAATTTGTGAATTCTCTATTTTGGGTTAATCTGCTATCTTGAGTTCCTTTTGTTTGTTGACTATAGACTGACAGCGAAGAAAGTGCGTTTGCGAGATGCAGAGGCTGCAGAAAAACATGCCGCTCAAGCTAATGAAGTCATGGAAAAAAATATAACCGATCTAGAGAAGACTATAACACATTTAAAAAGAGTCGTTGGAGAACAGAAGGATAGAGTAAGTTATGATCACTGGATGAATTTATATTATTAGTAATTAGTGTATTTTTTAGGCAAATAACTATAAAATTGATCTAGAGAAATCTGAAGAACAACGAAATGATCTGATGTCACAAATTGATATCAATAAGGATATTGTGGTAAAAACGAAGAGGGAGTTGCTTGATCTTAAGGATGAACTTGCTGCACGAGATAGGGTATAAAATTCATTCTATAATTATAAAAGATTTTTTCTCACTAAGTTTGATAGGTCCATTTGTAGGATGTAGCTTTTCTATCATCTAGTCTATCTAAAGTCCAAAGAGAACTAGAGGAGGCGAATCTTGCTACTGAGGAGAACAAGCAACAATATGATGCCGCTATTGCTGACATTAAGACACGAATGGAACAAAAAGTATGCATAATATTTAATTTTAGTTCTACAAGTAAAGAATTACTAAGAAAGTTTTCAGGCAGCGGAATATTTATCTCTATATACTCAAGAGAACGAAAGTAAAGTGGAGGCGCAAGGAGAATTAAAGAAGAAGAAAGATGAACTTGAGGAGTTCAAACGTTGTATGGATATCAATCAGGAAGAAATGAAAATGAAATGGAAGGAAACTGAACACGAACAAAAGCAAAAAATAGATGTGGTATGTTTCCAATTAATGATTTTGACCGTTGTGAATCATTAGATATATTGCCAAAGTATTTAGCTTAATTCCAAATTGAAAGCGGTAGAGGAAGAGTTAACTCAAAAGGAATTATTATGGTTAAGAAAAGAAGCAGAAATAAAGGAATCAGCACGACAGTTTAAAAAAGAGTACGAAACAGAGACTGAAAGATTAGAAATGAAAATATCAGATAACAAAAGTCGAATAATGGAGGTGAGAATATATGTTGGTAATTATTATGCTGTTGAACTATATATCTTTAAATATATTGATTTGGTATGTTTTAGCTTGAGACAGTTGCTTTGGAACGCGATAAAGTTATTAGGAAGCAGAAAGAGAATATAATGACGGAAACTAAAAGGAGTGTTATCGCTGAAGACGACAAAATAGCCATGAAAGCTGAATTAGATCTATGTAAAAGTAAACTTGATGAATTACATCAAGAAAACAGCAAATTGCTGTTGGAAATTACCTCGCTAAAAAAGAGCATTGAGGAAAAGGATTTGGAATTGGTCAGATTAAATTCATCTCTTGCTCTTGAAGTTAGTAGATATAACGAACTGGTGGCAGATGTAGAACAAGAGAGGATCGAACATAAAGATGAAGTCAAAACATTAGAATTGCGTATTGGTCAACTTGTTTCCGAAGTATGGTTATAGTTATATTGATTAATCGGGCTTTTTTTTTACAATTTATATTAGATGTTTTTAAAGAGATTAATCACTAAATATTGTTTTTTAATTAAAGCTAGATAAAAGTCGTATGGAAATACATGATGAATTATTGGCAACGGATGCGCTTCGGAAGGATTTAGGATTAGCGGCTGCCAAGTTAATCGATCTACAAAAATCCAGCGATATACAGGTAGTATTAAGTTTATATCCCGCCAAAATTCCTTAAAGTGTAATTTCTAGGTGTCTGCTCTTACTTCTAGTGTTGATGAACTAAAATGTGGCAAGAAAGTTTTGGAAGATGATCTCGTAAGTTTTTTGTCATTTACCATATTATTCAAAGGTTTCCTTTACCACTGACCATGAATTTTCTTTGCATTGTCTGTCTATAGCTCGTTGATAACAACTCTAACCAGTTTGAATGCATTTTGATAAAAACTAGAAAGGAAAGCTAAATAAAGTTTTTATTTTATTTCATGATACTGCTATAATTAGCAGTTAAATGTATAACTAGTTGTATGATAAAATTCCTTATTTAGACGGATGCTCGTTCTCGTCTAGATTTGGCTTTAAAGAAGAACATGCATGACTTGGATAAGGTGACAGTTTTTGATTTATTTAATATTTAATTACATATGCTTATTTAGATTAATAACCTGACTAATCGGTTAGCTCGTCTTGAGGAGGAACTCTCCCTAGAAAAACAGGGCCGAGTCAGTGAAAGTGCAGAGAATAAATCTAAAATTGAAGAACTTGAGCAAGATCTCATCACGAAAACTAGACATAATGAAAAATTGGTAGTAAATGTCAGTCTTGAAGTTTTTATTATTTGGTATTCAAGATTTTTTTCAAATACATGGTAAAGCTGTTCTAGTTGAACGAAGCTGAAGCAGTAAATTCTCAACAGTTAGAGCTTCAAAATTGGGTAAAAAGAAATTATGAAATTGAATTGCAGCTATTGGAAGAAAACGCAGTGAGTTAAGCAAAAATACATATTTGTACAATTTCATACTCTATTTTAGAAATTATTTTTCTTTCTAGGCTCGCCAGAATCAGGAACTGCAAGCATATAGGATGAAGGCTGATAAATATAATCATCATATAAACGAACTTATGACTCGATTTGAATTATTTGAGGTTAGGGGATTTTGTTTTGTTTCTTGAGAACTTTAATCTATATAATTTTATTGAAGTCGTCACTAGAGAAAGTTTCAACTGAAAATACTGCCCTGAAAGTGGAAATTACAAAAATAGAACATGAGAAAATGGAACTCCAAAAAAGACTGTGTGAACTAGAGAAGGAACGGCTCAAAGACGAGAAGGATGAAGATAAGGTTCTTCAAATTTTATTTATATAATTTGATACAGTTGCGTATAACTTTCGCATTTATAGGAAAATACGATAGTTGAAGTGATGGACTTAAATGAAACAGTACGTCGTAAGTTAGATTTTGATGATAGTCATGCCATTAACTATGCAAACCAATCCACTGTATTTGGAGGTAATACTGTATTTTTTTTTATTACTATTTCTTTATTTGTTCTTTTTTTCGTTTTATAGATGATATAATGCCTTCACTGGATGATGAAGAAGAGCCTATATTTATGGAGAACAAGATGCTTGACGGAACATGCAATCAAGTAACTGTTTTTTTATTTAAATAAAATGCAGTTACAGGTAATTTACTAATGGGTTTTACTGCTTATACCTCTATAAGTGGTACTTTATTGGATTGATAGTTACTATAAAGCGCTACATAACGTGTAATATTAACTTAAATGTTGTCCTTTAGAGTGAAATCGTAAAAAAATCTTCGGAAGTAGTTACGTCTAATCTTTCTATGGCAGGTGATATTAGTGGAGTACTTCGAAGACAAAGTGGCATCGATTCATCTATATGTTTGTTTTAATCTGTTTACCAGATTTTTATTTAATACAATATGTACTATGATCTATCAATTACAGTTAATTA
This sequence comes from Heterorhabditis indica, assembly GCA_020740425.3. Lineage (NCBI taxonomy): Eukaryota > Metazoa > Nematoda > Chromadorea > Rhabditida > Heterorhabditidae > Heterorhabditis > Heterorhabditis indica. Next base: position 111,090 of record JAJAVP010000097.1, read on the forward strand.
CACTCGACCTCATTATGATCCTAAAGATGTCGATAGAGATCGTATTTCCGAACTTCAAAAAAGAAACAGGTCCCTTGGTTCAGATTTGCACTAATTATCTTATTAAAATAGTACTATTAAAACATTTCAGTATGGTACCGGCTGCATTTCGATCTTCTTATTTTACGGAGACAAATACTTATGATTCACCTACTGCAGACGAAAACAATATGAAGCAAGGGAAAGAGAAGGAAAAAAATGGGAGTACACGTGCGGGAAAGGTAGTTTCGTTCAAAATTATTGAATTTGTTCGCCGATTAATTATTTGTCATTTCAGATCTTGAAACGCATGTCGATGAGCAACGTATTTAAGAAGGACAAAGGCATTCTTAAAGAATATAATAAGTAACCCATCATTCTTCGTAAAGATTAATTTCATTGTATTTGTAAGTATAACTGTTTGGTCAGCAACAATAATCGTTTTATATTAAGTAATATTTCAGTACTAGACTTTATATACGGGATTGTAGTAGTTATACAAACTCAAATTATATTGTTAGCAGTAACATACCACCATATCTTCTGTTGGCCATATTTCATGGTGTTGCATGCTAAGTAGTGCTACTCGTAGAGGTGTATATATAATGTTTTCATGATAAATTATTATGCGATAAGCAATTGCTAGTTTTTTTTTAGATCAATTATTATAGTTTTAGTGTTTATTTATCAATGTTGATTGGAAAATAATGCAACTGAAAACAAAGCTTGTGGAATGTAGTTAAGGGAAGTGGTTTATGATCTTATCAAGATATGTACAAATAGGTATCACAGGTATAAGAAGCACTTGTAAGATTTGATATCAGAATCTCAGGCAAACAAACTTAACGTCAACAAATTAGTGAATTCGAAGAAGTGACTACTGAATAATATAATTCACAACGAACGAGTGTCTGTCTCAAATGCATCGTATATTCAGTGGGAGAAGAGATGGGACAGTATTTTTGAAGATTATTTATTATGTGGATGGCATATTATAATAATAAATGCCACGCACAACTATAAGCTATAAATCGGGAACAAGGCCTTGTTGCTGAAGGAACTCAGCATATTTGACATCATCAGCGGGATTTGTAAGATATCTTAAACAGAACTAATAGATTTCATATTATTTTATTCACTTATACATGTCTAACATTTCCAAACCTCACCGTTGGCAGCTAGTTCTTAGCTCAAGACTGCGTAGATCTCTATACAACTGTTCTCCCTTAAGCCACTCATGTGCCAAGCAATTTTCAATTGTTAACCGCTCTTCTATCTAAACATCGATTTCTATTCACTACTTGCCGAGAAATCATATCATTAGTTGTTTTTTTATGAATTTAAAATTTAAATGGAAAATAGACTAATACACGATACACCAAGTGAGTGAAATTTAATTTATGCAATGTAAAGTTATCTAAATTTTTTACCTTAACTTTAAGTAATCTTTGAATGAGATCAATAGCAGCAGGTGATACCTCGCTCCATGGATCGGCAGGAAACATAAAAGCAGCATTTTGGATCTGCTCAGCCACCTGCAATAAAATCACAGGTTTTCAGTGGTTTACTATCAAAAGCTAAATAAATTCATAATTCAAAATAAACACCATTAAAAATCTAAAATAAGCTCAAAATGATCAAACAGGAATTGATCTTATTTAATATTTGAAGTCGCTATTTTAATATCATACCTCCTCTCCTTCGTTGAAAGGAAAAGTTCCCGAAAGAGTAACATATATTATAACGCCCACTGACCACATGTCTAAAGACTTGTTATATCCTGAAGTCATATGGATAATATTTTTATTAAAAGGAATTACATGATTTATCTCGAACCTTGCCTGAGAAGAACTTCTGGAGGTAAATAGGCAGGAGTTCCCACTATTGTTTTCCTAAACTGCGACTCAGGAATGAATCTATAACAAATATTTTACACTTTTCTTTATCTATTACATGTAAGGTAATTGCTACCTGGCATAGCCGAAGTCGCAAATCTTTGTTTGGGGAAAATTCGTATTCATCTCTGATAGCAGAACATTCTCAGGTTTTAGGTCACAATGTGCTATTCCTTGGTCATGGAGGTACTTAAGAGCAGACAAAATCTGCACTATGAGGAACCTTGTCACGCGCTCGTCCAATCGGCTAGCCGCCTGAATACAAATACGATAGAAAGGTTCAATAAAATTATTTGGAATCTATCTCATATTAATATTCATTACCTGGCTAAGTATCATTTCTAACATATCTCCATTCATCTTTTCCATAACTACAAATATTTTGTCCTTCGTTTCACACATGAACTCTAATCGAACAATTCCATTATGCGAAGTTCGTTGTAGTATGGCCACCTAAAAGTATTTTAATAACTGATACGTTAAAAATGTCAAAATAACAACTATTAAACCATCCTCCACTCTATATATATGTATATATTTTTTAAATATTAAAAAAAATTATATAGAAGACCAACCTCTGCTCGCATTGATTCTACGCCATTTCCTTTCTTGGCAAATCTCTCTTTCGAGATAACCTAGAATTCTAAAAATAATTTGGGTTTAAAGGAAAACTCATAGTACATTTACTCACTTTAACTGCGACCTCTGCTCCTGTGTGTCTTTGAATGGCGCTATATACCGTACCAAACTGTCCAGAACCCAGTGTTTTCTCACTAAGAACCTACAAATAAATAGTTTATTTTTTATGTAGTCATTTATAACATAATTATGTATAATTTTGACTTGTCCATATAAGTAAGTTTCCTAATATTGATAATTATAAAAATGGCCTGGCAAACAAAACCACGCTGACCTTTGAATACTCTTACTATTACCCTACTTTCTATGGTTTTATACAATTAACTGTTTATTTTACTAATACCTACGTTAACTAGTTAATAATCAATTACACCTGGTACAGCTCTGCAAAGTCGAGTGCCTGTTCTGTATTGGGCGGGTCATTTCGTGAGGATGGTGGTTGCAAAGCCTCCTTTAGTGCCTGTAAAGTACAGAACTAAACTGCTATTGCAGAATACTTTGAGGATATAAATATCTGATCAAACTTTGATTGGCAAATAACAGTGTATCAAATAAAGCCGAAAATCTTTTGAATTAGGTGATGCACATATTCGGAATAACGTTACTAATTAATAGTTGGTACTCAGCTCACCTGGAACCATAGTTGCGTGTTGGACGGTGGTCTAATGCTAACACTTCTTGGGATCTTTTTAGGTGGTCCTCCAGAATAGGCATGAAGATTTTCACCCACACAATAGACAATATTAGAGATAGTTCTAATTTCGAAGCTATGCGGAGGATATCTGAATAAAATTATAACATCATGCACCGTTAAAATATGAACTTATCGTTTTTTTAAGTGCAAACGTTTTTAACGATTTTTTAACTTTACAGACGTCTCACTTTGATATAATAGATTGCCCTTGGTATGGAGAAATAGCAAGTATTTCCGCAAGGGGAATCGACAAGTAGCAGCGGTTTGGATTCACTCCTAAGGAGATAGAAAAAAATTAATTGACATTAAGTGACATTAAATTACTTAAAAATTGACTAAATACCTTCGTTATACTCGTTGTACATGTTAATAGCGTTGTTAGCAAGTATCCAGTAGTGTTTTAACCTTCTTTCAGGGTCTGATAACACAAAGTGAATCATCCAACCCTCTACCTTTGGTTGACTTGTTGCGCGACTCGAAGCTTGGCCTAAAAGAAACTAGAAGGATTTGTTCCGAAAGGTGCACTACTATTTATATTGGACTGAATAGACACAACTCTGTGTGAACATCAACAAATGAAAGTACTAGTTCTGGCAACCCTTCAACTGTTTAACAGTGAATATTTGAACTTTGATGACTCTTTTTCTGCTCACCTCTATTTTCCAAATTTAGGAAATCTATATCTAAATCAGTTTTCGCTAGTAAGCCCTTAAAGCACTATCCAAGTTACTTATATTTATAGATAATCTGTGAATAAAATCAATTGTGTTCAATTAATGTAGTTGTGATGTTTAAAATAAAATATGTATATCTAGTATTTTGAAAAATCTTTTCCTGTGGTTTCCAAAATACTATAAGCAAATGGTAATAAAAATGATAATAAACGAACCAGGCAATCGAAACAGAGGTATATTCTCGTTGCCACTTGGTTCATCATCCATCTGCACGAGGTCTCCTGTCGGCATATTAGATTCGGAGATATTCATTCGGGAGATGGCATGATCGGACAGAGAGCAATTTGGTGGAAGTTGATGGGCACATTTATTATGTACATTAACCTGAATATGGAGAAGAATAATATAACTAGCAACGACACTGATAGACTAAACCACTACAAATAAACAAATAGCAAATCATAAAGCCAGCTCCGCCCACCCCACAATCTCTACACTTGAGACCCTGCCTGATTAGACCCTTAAGCATTTTGTCGCATATCTTACACTTCGTGGGCGTAAGATAATTGTTCTCGACAAGAGTGTGTGGTAGTTCGAGTGCTGACGTTTGCACAACTCCTCCAAGATTTCCTGACACATTAATAAAAATGTTTTCTATTTAAATCATTTGTAATACATTGGAGCACTGAAAATAGTGTTTTACACAGACCAGGAATGTTGGATTTTATAGGATAGGACGACCCTACGCCAATGCCACCGAAAGTAAGGGGAGTAGGTGACATAGTTGAAAGACCAGGGAAAGCAACGACGCAGTTATTTCGTGGAGCTTCTGTACATCTTCTATGAAAATTACACCTGAAATATTGTTTTATAGAAAAAATTTCAAATGCTTACAACTTTGATAGAAATGTATTTTATTAATATTAAGAATGGTAAGAAAACAGAAAAATTAGATGACCTGCAAGCAACACAATGAAGTCCTTGTCGCATAATACCAGTCAACATAACACCACAGAAATCACAGAACGTAAGGCTCATGTAGTTCTTGACCTGTAATCTTCCATTTCGATTCTTTAAACTTCAACACTGACTTGTTATTACGTTGTTGGCTCAGAATAATATTTAAATAATTAGTGTGATAAACTTTTAAAATTATATGGAAGCTACCTCTAAAATGTGTGGTCGAGTCGGCTTCTCGTTACGATCAACAACAATTACCTCTACGACACAACCATTATCCTAAATGAGGGAACAAACAGAAATAAAAATATCAGTAACTTATAAGCATTGTCTAATAAATAGGAAATTGTTTAGTGATAAGAAGTGAAAATGGAAAGAAAATAAATATTGGATGGTTGTACTCTTACCAGTTGTGCGATGGAGGCAATGTGTTGAAGAACACTCGGTGAGTTGTAGTCATGTCTGAAAAGGTGCAGCTCGTTATGTTCCCAGCCAGTTGTCTTCTCTACTAAAGCCCTTGCCCTTCTTCGCAACGAATCAAATACCTAAATATAAACAAAAACTAAAACAATTTTAGCTAAAACAAGAATGGTTAATAAGAATTACCACTGGTTCATCCTTCCTTTCTAGAATGACCATCTCTCTGTTGTGTCCATACTGTAGAGTAACATGTATTCGAGGGTCCCCACTGCTTCCAGGAATGGTCTCCACAGAAGGGTTCATCTGAACAACGTTGCTATAAATCAAATATAACATTTTTATTTGTCAAAATTGTGCCAAATTTATACTAACGTTAAACCATTCACATAACTTTTTTGAGAGTAACAATAGCCTAAATTAATTGGAGATTTAATCAAAATGTTATCTATACAAACTTTTAACTAATTGATTTAATTAATTTAGTATTTTAAAGAAATGTGAAATATTGTTGCAAATTGAATATATATCTTACTATTGAAGTCTATTTTGTTTACAGGTTTATTACTAAAATAAAATACATATCCTTAATGGTATAGATTTTATTTTTAACCTCTCATCTTTTTTACGGCATATCTACACTAGAATAAAAGGCTTTCTTGCTGAATTAAAGCAAAAATTGATTTAACTAGAAACAAAATAGACTTCATTGGTAGACGAGAAAATATTACCGAAATATTCACTTGATTTTTCTCAGTTTTCTTATTTTGCTGTTATTTACGCATTCATCCAGCTGACTCGAGCCAATGTGGAAACTTCTGCCGAATTTGCCTTATTGTATTTCGTCTGGCTTTAATTGATATTTTTCCCATTATGATTCAGCAAATAGTTGAATTAAAACGTGACTATGTTCCGTTATTATAAAAGGTTATGGGCAATTTTGAAAAAAGTTCGTTTTATATCAACGATGATTACAGAATAGCTATTAATGAACCGGATCAGAAATTGAAAACCGGTTCGTACACGAGGCTGAACAAAAATGTCAAATAGGTCGGATCGATAGACACTAACTACATCAAAAGACAATAGTTCGGATTACTAACAATGAGTGAGGACGAGAATAGAGGCCTCTTATTGCACAAAAGGATTCCCCTATTGGTAGGTGGTGAATACGTCTCAGATGTGTCGGATTTGAACTATTTACGATTTTAGAATAAACGACTATTCTCTTTTCTAAGAAAAATGTTCATTATTTTCTACTTTCTTCAAAATAACTAATACTTTAACCAGCTGTTACTACATTTATATGCTCATTTCTGAATTAGTTTCAAATAGTAGGAAAAAAAATTTAACTAATTTCTTATTGGGAAAAGTTATAAGTGGTGAGATGATAGAAATGTCTCGATGTGTATAAAAGACAAAACGGTAAGAATTCCACTCTCGGTTTCCTGCGAAAAGCAGGTCGTGCGATGGGATCTCGGTGGCTCAAGGCCGATTTGATGAATCAGACAGGGTCAGCACAGAAGAGGCACGTCCAAAGAGACAGGATTAAAGAAGCAAAGATGAACACATGGTTAGAATCAGCTCAGTTAGAATACGTAAACACAAAGATGCCAATGGAGTGGCAGGACTTCATGAATTTAGGCATCAAGTAAATCACCCTGGATTATTTTTCATATATATATCTTAAACTTGTTAAAATGAATGTACAAAAAACAGAACACGATTGAAAATCAAGGATATAAATGACTAGGATAAAAACAAGAGTGACTAGAACGAGTTGAAACAAAAAATATAGTTATAGGTTGAGCGCTTATGGACACCTGATATAATCTGTAAAAATTTATATTTATTAATGTAGGGTAAATAGAGTAAAGGCAGGCAGTATTAAAAATGTCAGATGATAGATTGCATTTTTAAGAGACTTATGTTTTTATTAATAATATTAATAATGTATTTTTCCTATAAAATTAAAAGTAATGTTGCTATTTTCACTAAATTTTTCTAGAGAATACAAACAAAAAACTGGTCATAAATGTAAACGAGCTTTCATGAGACGTTAGTGCTTGCATCATTTGAGTTTTAAGGGATACAAACAGTAGTTTATGTATGAGATAAGTTTGGAAACTACTGATGACCGTTAATTTAAATTTGAAGACAATGTTTTTAAAAAGGGAAGTTAGCGGACAGAGGCTGTCCATTGAGCGAGCGCCGAGAGGGAAACCGGTCGGAACCCCGCCCAACACGAACATTGCAAGGGCTCTGCGCGACCAACCGACATGCAGCTAAATATGCTGATCCCCTCCACCCTATTTTTTCTATCAAATGTTTAAATTACCACTTTATTTCACACTTATCTATAATATACTATTCGTTTTCCATCTTAGTTCGCTATACCATCCTAACCATGAAATGCCATAAACGCCCTGCCACAGAAGACTGGAAATCAATTCGACGAAGATGTAGAAGAACATTTAATTATATAACTCATAGCACAATTCAACGACGTAATAAGTCATTCATTATAAGATTTATGATTGAAACTTCTATTTCATTTTTTCACTAACTATCCGCTAAACGAAAATAATTAAGATACAAATCTCGCACCTATGGGTGGCTTAAATGATAGCACCAGAACGCGTATTCATAACCGACGTGAATATAACTTTACCTCCATGGAGAAACAATTATGCTGCGTACACAGGAAAGACAAATCAAACAATTAAATTGGAAAATTATGTGGCGTTCGATAAGTTACATTCTTTGTAAACAGCAAACAAAAACAATATTTTTCCTCCTACCAGGCTGTTTAATTTTAATGAATTATCTTCTGTCAAAGTAACATGCTTTAAGGACAAAATTATACTAACTATTGAGTGCAGTACCTGGCATACATTTCATTTTCAGTAAGTACTTCCGAAATATCACTGAGATGTAGTGGATTCATACTGATAAATTGGTCAATATTGTTATGGAGATGAGGCTTATAGATCAAATCCCAAACAGGTGGCGTAGCCATCCATGACCCATCGGGTTTCTTCATATGAGATCTATTGCTTGAGAAGTGTGAGAGATATAATGACGATGGCACGATACGAAATTTCCTAAGGCAAAATAAAACCTAGATTATTAATTAACTATTTACCAAGTGATGATAAGTATTAACCTTTCGAACTCTCCTACAATCTCCCATCCCACGGGCCGAATAGACTCTTGCCAATATTGATTGAAAGAGCAAGGAAACGGCAAAATGGAATCTAGATCCCACACCTTAATACTTTCTCCGGCTTCTTCTAACAAAAAAACATGATAGTCCCAAACAACATACGGCCTGAAACAAGAAGAATGCTTCCCAAAACAATGGTTATTATTAACTCACCTACCTTTCTCCACTTGCTTTCTGCGCGAAAAGAGGAGCAGCTCTCTTATCATTCGAGATGAAGACAACAAAGAAACGTTGCATTATCTCATGGGGCAAAGAGGCACACAAATGATAAACATTCTCTTCACAATAACAGCTCGTATAGTGACAATTCTCACGAGAAGGGAAACCCATGTAAGAACTGTATCACTAATCTAAGATGTATACAGCAATTCACCAGATACTGCATGTCTAAACAATCTTTATGTACGATACCTAGTGCGTATTGCTGATAATATTAAAACTATTTATTAGCGAAAAGTAACCTTTAACATATGAAGATCCTAATGAATAATTAAAGGCAAGAAATATCCTTGGAACCTAGAGATTGTTATTATAGAAACAGTAATTTTTTCAAATTATCAAGCACAACTAGAGCATATCACATGATATAGAAGAACTGTTAGACATCAAAAATAACAGTAAAGGCAAATACAAAACCCAACTAAAAATAATTAACTTAGACATCTAGCTGTACGCTTGCAGCATTAGTGTCAAGATACTTTTTGATAGAAGGCATAAGTTCACATTCTATAAATCGCATAGTTTGTGACTCACAACGACCCGTGAAACGAATGGGATCGTTAACCAATGCTAAAACACGATCTCGTACCTAGAAAGATTTTAATTTATGATCATTCCCAGAAAAAAAATATGCATAAGAATAATGAAGGAAAAGAATATACCGGATCAAAGAATGAATCCTCAAGCATATCCTTCATTTCAATCACTTGAGTAGCTTGTAAGGTTTTAGCATCGAGAGCTGTTTTACGAATCATAGCATGAGCCTTAAATGATGTAATTTTATTTGGTTTAGAGCAAAAATCGAAAAAAAAAGAAAGAAAAAACTACCTGTTGTCGATCAACTCCCTCCTCAGTTAACCACATCATAGCCTTCTCCAATCCTAGGAATGGTAATTCTTCCCGAACAATACGAGCTACGTATTCCGATTGAACAGATAGCCCCTCAAAGATATTCTGAAAATAACAACCATTATGTAAGATAAAAAGCGAATTCCGCATGCATGTATTACATAAACACACTTGAAGTGTAGTGAACAATGCGTCCGTTGTGAGCAATGCATCAGGAAGAAGCATACGACGGCCTGCAGAGTCATCAAGAGTCCGTTCCAGTCCCTGATCTGATAGAATACTCAACGCCTCCTAAAGTAATCACTATTCTTTAGTAATCTAAATAAAATAAGCCATTTATAAAATATAATGAGATTGGGTAGGTAAATTTTGCACTCAGTAAACTACTTATCTTTCAGAAGTAGAAAATTAGTATCTTAACCAGTTTGTAGTAGAGAATTATATATAAAATATGGAGTGATTCCGACCTGTGGGCAATGTATAAGCTTTCGTGCTAAAGCACAACATCGTTCACTCTTCATTGGATTTTTCTTGTAGGGCATAGCAGATGAACCTATTTGGTCCTAAATAGTATGAAGGTTAAACATCTTAATGAGAAAAAAAGCTAATTGTTTTAAAAATAAATACCTTCTCAAATGGTTCAAGAAGCTCTCCCATAGCTTGAAGCACTCTAATATCTGTACAGATCTTCTTTACAGAAGCTCCCAAAGCAGACAGGGCAAAAATTAGATGAATATCCTTAAAGCAACATCTAATAATTTTTAAATTTAGAATTGTCCGAAGTGACAAATTAAATTCTTCAGTTACCTGCTGCCTTGAATAAGTTTGCCCAGAAATAAAGAACTTGTGTTTGAATCCTGCCTTAGCAGTGACCAATTCATCAAGTTTTTCCACCTAAATCAAAAACAAACTTCCGCATTAACGGTTATAATGTCATAATCACAGAAAATTTAACTGACTAAATCTTCGTTGCCATTGAATAGAGTAAGGAATGAATCTTGAGTACCCGTTGCCCCTTTAATTCCTCTGAATTTCATGGTATCACGGAAATTTTCAAGCTGAAAACAAAGAGTAATCATTTTAAGGCGTTTCAAGAAGTTAGGATGTGCAAGACAATAAAATAGTTAAGCCACAACATAATACCTGCTTAAATGCCATAAGTATCTCCTGTGTCCATAGTACAGCTCGTTTTCCAACTGTTACGAGAGAGGCAGTTTGATAATGGGTACGACCCACCGTTACTACAGACTTATTTGCAAGAGCGAATTGACCAATACGATCCAAAACCGTAGCAACTCTAGTATAAGAATAATCCTAATACTTAAAATCATTATTTATTTCGAAACTGAGCACGTGGAATGGATCCTACCTTTTAAGTAAGTAGTCGACAGATTCTCGAATTACAATTAGGTCTGCATTGTCCTGCACAAAGCATGATGTGGCTCCCAAATGGATAATTCCTGCCGCTTTTGGGCACACCTTAAGCGTAATATATAACATATGCATAAATTAGTTGATTTATTAGCACAAGCTAATTTCATGGGTTCATTAAAAGATAACTTTTAAGATGTTCCTAGGTGGTGTCCTAACACAGAACTATAAAAATGTCCTTATATAAGTCGATATACCTTTCCAAAAGCATGATTATGTGCCATGACATCATGTTTTAGTCGTCGTTCTTCATCTCTTACAGTTGTCCAATCGATGACATCGCGCATATCTTTCATTTCGTCGATTGCTTCTTTTGTAACCTGATAAACTTCTTCAGTAATAAATAATAACTGACTAGCCTAAAAAACGTGCAGAAAACTAACTTGTTTGAGACCAAGCTCCATTTCAGCTTCAGCAAGCCAAATCCAAAGTTGACGCCATAGAATTGTCTTTAAAATGTTTATATTATAAAATAAGTTAAAAAAAACAACTGAAACAAATTACCTTGTTTTTTTCCGAAAGGATTCCCATTAATGGACTCCTTTTGCAATAACGAGAAGCTAAAACTGATTCATATTTTTCTTCTGGGAATTCAGCCATCCTAAAAAATTTTTTTTTACTAAGTTGTAATGTGAAAAATCATATTAAGCTTTGTATATAGATCCTTTATAGTATATCCCATATTAATTCAGTATACCTAATGGACAGCTAATTTTGGTTAGAATAATTGTCTACATTCATGCTCCATTATTAATAAATCCATGTTATTTAATAATAGTTTTTAATACTAGTAAATACTGTTCGAATTAAACAACATTACGTATTTTTTAAAGAAGTAAAGGCATTTTGAATGTTATATTATTAAAGGTAGGTCTACAGTCAAAACATTAATATACGACATGCAACTTTTAATGTCCAATAGTAGAAATATGGAACAAGTACTGTAATTACACCATGACCTAATATTTATTATTACATTTTAGAGCTAAAACCAAAACTAAATAGGAATAGTTTCGCTCATTCGACTGATTAGCTTAATTAACAACGCATTATCTAAGAATAAGCCCATATCATGCGGAGCAGTTTTAAAGATAACGAACCATTTAAGTCTAAACATTGTTATTCCAAGTTCTTGGAACAGGACATATATACAAAATTGACCAGTTCTTTAATAAATATATTGACATAAATATTCCAGGGTACATAAACTTATATCCTTTATAAGGAGTATCATCGTGAGATTATCACTTGCTTCTATCATTTTATTTAAGCTAGCTCTTTTTTTGTATGTGGTTAAATCAGCTTATGGATTGAATAAATATATGGGCATTTTATTCATGGTAGATAAACATTATTGACCAAAACACAACTTCATCAGCCAAAAAGAAACCCTTAAAAGGAAGCTTTAAAATTATGAACGGTGAGAACCATGCCGCGCCAGTATGGTTCCGGTGTAATTCGCTGCAGAGCACTGCAGTTGCATTATTGCTATTCAGAAGTAAGAATTACTTGACCAGATGTAAAGTGATATTTCCACATCTACATAGCATTTACGTTAACTTCCTCGGCTATCAAGATTTTAAAGTTTAGATGCTACCAAATGAACGCATCTGAAGAAGAACAATTAGGTTGCGTTAGTTTTCCAACTTATGGTAGTTTAGTTTACTAGTTTATCTTTAGCCAATGCGTCCGCCACATGGTAACTATTTGATGAGAAATATTAGTAGAGTCTATATTGATGGCTTCAAAAAAAATGAAAAAACAAAAAACGTTAATGAGCACCATTCAGTAGAATCACCCACGACAGAGATCTCTAGAGTTGATTATGAGGAAGATCAAATTTTTCAGAGCTGAGTGTAATTTCTTGATTTTTATATTATTAATTTATTATTATTTTTGAGTTATTTTGACGAAATTAAAAGTAAATACACAATAATATTTTTCAAAAATTGTTGGCTAATTTTGCTAGAATTTTTAGAAGTAATTTATAGACTTTAGCATATATGAGTGCAATCTTAACGAAATTGCGCTGCTGGCAGCGACATATATCGATGTTTGTTTTAGCAATTTCGACTTTCAGAACTAGCTTTGATTGTGAAAAATTGTTAGTTGTTTGTCGTGCACCCTACATTGTGAGAAAGACACTGCCCACCAAAAAGTGAGTTAGGAAGTAATTTATGAACGAATGGATCCTTCAATGAAATCTTATCGGATTGGGTCAATTTTATGTTCATACTTACAAAAAGCAAACGGATATTCGTTTCTATAAATGTAATTAAGCAACATTTTTTACTAAATACTAAGCAGGGAGGATTTGATTGCTTTCTTTTCCAACCCTACAATGACTGTGACATCCATAGAGTACAAATTGCATAGTTCATATGCTTTTGATTATTCAATTATATTTTTAGTCTATTATTATTGGATATTCTTTAATGCTTTTGAATTGTTCTTTGGCGCATTCTTAATCATTATGTAATTTTAAATTCAATCTGTCGGGATAAAGTCATAAACATCAACCGATTTAACAACATTTTCGCTGGATACGTACAACAATAAACATCTCCTGACTGTCTTTTAAACTAAACATCAAAAATTTGATACAATAGGTCGTATTTATAATATTACTATCATCACTATAATTATTTTTGTAAGTCATAATAAGCGACGATGTTCGCCTTTTCGTGCTTAGCTTAATTAAACGTAGAATTGTGAGTATAAAAGAACGATCTGATGAAAAAGAGTGGATCAACAAGTTAACGGGCTGTCCTTACATGATATGGGGAGTGAAGAGTAGAATTTCATTTTAGGCCAAGAAGTAAAAGTGCTGACAGGAAATTTATTTCCTTTTAACTGTCACAATCGATGGAGCGAAGTGTAAAGTGGTTTGTAAAAGTATGTACTCCATAACTACATAATTGCTCTTAATCTTGACATTCACTATCTCACTGCTGCTAAGAATAAGATTCATTGCTTTGATTGGCAATGCCATCTCAGAATCTGGTTTTTTGAGTGATAGGTTCCATTGTTATTATTTTGGTTAGCATCTGTCTTCTCTTACTCTCAATATTTAGTGTTAATTAGGCCTCAAAATTCTCGGAATTTTATTGTTTTTAAATTTTTCGTTAGTCAAATTCTTAATAGATGATAAAAACATTTTAGCTAATTTCTTTCCTAGTCATGATATATGTTACATCTTCTATGTAATTCTTATTAGAAGAAAAAATCGGTTAGATAGCACATTATTAACAAATATTATGTAAATCTTCTCCGTCTGTCTCGCCCGTAATCAGTCACAATCAGATTTTGTAAACAATCACTTATGCTATTTGGGGCACTGTACTCAAGTAACCCTTGTGACCACTTGAACGGAACGGTAAACACTAGTTCTCAATGAGCTTCTGGAGTTACGGTGAAATATATATTGTCCATTTGGTTAACAAAGGATCTTCCCTCTGCTGTTCACTATGTTACTTTCAGACGAATTTAACAAACTTAATACCACAAGTGGTGGCAGCTTTTAAGTCATAGGCCACAACAAATTGCTCGGTGCACAAACTGTTGATGGTGTGGGTAGGCATAGCTATGACAGAAACAGCGCGATGTCACCAGTTCCATCACACTAATGTAAATAAGGACCTCTAAGCGAACAGACAAGGGTCCTACTGAATTCACTTCAAGAAATTCCAATCTTACAAAGAATAACTCTCAATTTACGGCATACGAAATCGAAACAATATGTTCTACTGACAGTTGTTGTTATTGGTACATACATGTTAACATATGCGCCTTTAGCATTTCTACTACAAACTCAGCACTAATTTCTCATGTATTTCTTCAAACATTCAATATGCCATTAAACTAGAATTTTGGGATTAATAAGAGATTTACGAAATGGGACGCTTTTTCGCAATTTGGTATATTCCACTGCACAGCAACTAAGATTAAGGCATAGATAAGGGCACTCGAAACACTGGAACAAATGAGCTTCTCTTCAGTCGTTCCTCTCCACTTAACAACCTGTCATAACAGAAACCTTCTAATTCCTAACTTCATCTTCATTCAAACATTTTCTACCTCAATTTGCATATCATCACGTTAGTGTATATGCTCGAGAAATTAGATGATGTGGAGAGAAACATTTGCACAAACGGTTCATAAAAAACCTGATGCGAACCGAAAAACGTGACTATTCAGCGTTTATGAGTAAAATTTACCGTTCCACTCTATTTCTGTTTTTATCTTAATTCTCCGTACTCTCTGTTCGATCGACCGCCCCCGGGGAGTTCGCTCATAACTTGGCCTCCGCTTCCAGCCAAATATTGTTTTTAGCGGCCCGCCCTAATCGACTTTGGTTTCACACGTCCAATCTTCCTATCGTCTTCCAGCTTGTCGTCGTTTTTGGCCGATTATGTCTATTACATTCCTCCCTCGGTGACAATTTTCATCATTTCACCCTAATTTTCCAACTCTCCAATTGGTAGCTCCCATACCTCATTTACAGATGCTTCGAAGTACTAGATTAGATAACTAACGTCTCCTTATTGAAGCAGTTGACAAAAAAACAAATCGACATATTTGACCTTATTCTTATTCTTGCACATTTAAAACATATTTTGAGCACATTTAGTTGTATGGTTTGAATATTAGTTGCTAAATCCTCTATTAATCTTTACCTATTTTTCTTGGTTACTGTAAAATTTAAATAATAGCACGTTTTCTAGTTATCTTATATTTTTCTACTAAAGAATGTCAAGTATTAATTTTTAGAAACATGATAGTTAATAATTAAAGATTGTCTTCTAACAGGTAATGACTTTTGTTAGTAAATAAGGAATTAATATTGGAGTAACTAAAAGGATTAGACATGATTTTTGAAAAGTATAGTAGAGGATCATCAAGTCAATTTAAATAACTATAAGGTGCTTTCGAGATGAACTGACCGAGTTGTCTAAATACGTTGAAAATTCTGACATGGCCTAGGAATTCTAAAATTATTTACTGAATCATTCGTTACTTGATGAAAGCTCATAGTTTCTTCTCAGGTGTCCCCAACAAATTTTCACAAAAACTGGTATAAATTTAAACGGTGCTTACAGTTTTGATTCTCTCTAGGTGCTTTTTTTCATTAATCTTCTTATCTAGCTGTTCAAAAAAAAGCGTATTTTCTTTCCGATTGTATCTTAGGCTTACACCACTCTACTGTTGCTATTATTGTAGACAATCGTAAAACGTGCTAGAATTATTTATTTATTCTCTTCTTTCCTTTTTATGTCCTTCGTTTGGTGTCTTATTCATTCATCGCTTTGAATGCTGAAATAGTGTCATTTTAGTCTGTGTCATTCTCCTCTCGCCATGGTGAAGTGATGCGATATGTGGATGTCCTCCCTCTTACTAGTACAGGTTAAAATATTATCACCGAATCTGTTACGGTATATTTTAGAAAAAAGGTGCTATTGGTAGATTAGATGAAAATTAGCACCGGTAAATTTAAATAAAAAAAAGTAATATATGGGAAACAGGAATAAAAGAAATCATCAAAGCAATGCCATATGTATAGTTGCCGATTCTCCATGAGATGAATGGGTATCTTGTGTCTATTCTCATGTCCGCACCTGCCAATTTCCGATTGGTATGAATGGCAATGAAAACAAAAGAGTCAGGGGCTGATAGGGGGTCCTCGATCGTAATCATTTCTTCATCTAAGCATCTATAAAACATTCTACAAAACTTGCAGTTTCAACTTGAAACAATTAAAAACCACTTCTGTCAATTAATATACACTCAAAATGATGGTAGAAACTTACTAAGAAAAATCATTGTATTTAAAGCTTCACATAATATTATAAATGTTTATAGTACACATAAAATTTTTGTTTGTTTATTTGTATTAAACTATTCCAGCTGGTGCCACTGTCTTCAACTCTAGGGTGGGCAGGATGGTCTCCGTGGACATCTTGTTCGAAAACGGTGGGATAAATTTTTATTTATCATCTACTTCCTTTGACTTCAGTTTTTCCCCTACTCTGTTCCATCTTCTTCGGTTTTTTGCCTTCTAGACTACTGCTAGATGCCAATAGTGCTCTTCCGGTTTGCACTCGCCATCAATAGGAAACATCTGAGAGGCCTTGTCTTTGTGTTTTTTCGCTCGACAAGCAGTTCCCTTGGGAGATGTCGATTATGCGCAAAGATCATCTTTTAGTTAGCTTGAACTTGGGAAGTACAGAAAAGAATTTGGTTTCTTTTCACTCTTTACTACGGTAACACTAATCTCCTAGACTGTCCTGGCTTAAAATGGTTATCTAGTATCTCTATCATTTAGAACCAAGTAGTTAAGTGCTATATATTTTATGCTATATTTTAAAGAAAATCCTATTCTTGCACAGTAAGGACATTTCGAGTAAAGTTTAGCAATGAATTTATTTCATTTTAAAGTGTGGCGGCGGAGTCTCCCAGCAGCTACGCCGGTGCCTCGATGTCAAGTGCTCCGGGTTTTCTATTCGTTTCAGAGTTTGTAATCTCATGGTAAGTAAATTTTCAGATTCAGCAGCAAATTTTTCATTTCAAATACAGTACAACTCCATGTCCATGTGCTTAGGACATTAAATATCTCATTTGTGATGGAATCAAGTGGTTTTAATGTTAACAATATTTTCTTTTCAAATTTCCACTTTATATTGATATTTAGATTTAACCTCATGAAAACAAGCTGTCGTTTCAAGGGTGTTATTGTATTATTATGTCTATAATATTTAATTTTTTCAAATACATTTAAATAGTGATCAGAAAAGTCTACATTTGAGTCAGTTAGTAGTTTCTAAGTAGACGGCTGGCCTACAACTCTTTAATTTACTTTACTACTAATTCATAGATTTCCGCATTCAAGTAAATAATTCGCGTGCTAGTGTCCACTTTTTCTCGGATTCAGATGCCTCTAAAATTATATGTTCTGTTATAATTTCAGTGTAGAACCCGGGAATTTCACTAGTAGATGTAGATGATGGAAATTCCTGAGATGAAAGCGAGAAAAATGCCTGTGATGTTACCAGTGATGAATATTCCGATCAAATATGTGCGAAGTCCGTGAACATTTCTAGGTTCTATGGATACTATAGAGAATTAACAAAATTAAGTGTGTCTTCTTAAAGATAGTTGATAATGTGAAAATTTCCAAGAGATATGTATGAACACTTATATTTTCCAAAAGAGTGACAAGACCATTAACCGCCCAAAAGATTTAAAATAGACGTTGATGTATTAGTGACGCTAACTGTCAGAAGTTTAACCACACCATTTTTACTGTTGAGAAGTCTCAGTGCATTTACTTTTCAAGTTGATTAATTTCGATTATTCAGTTTTCTCCCAAAATTATTATTCAACAACATTGGCGACAGGGTCGAGAAGCTGAGATTGGCGGCTAAAATAATTACTGTTCATGTGGAAATAACCGAGCATAATTTTATTGTGGACTTTTCACCAACAAGAACTGCTTTGCCGAGTTGTGGACAAGTTGCTCTACTTGACAGTAGCTATTTCAGCATAAATATAAGCTGGGTTACAACTGCATGCAAACACAAATTTGGAATATTTTAAATCGAGTTCGGCACTCAAATACTTGTTTCGACCAAGTTCCGCTACACTGGAACGGTAATTTGGACCTATTTGAATAGTTGCTCCGGCAGCTAAGCTCCTCCGTTTAAAAGAAGACTAAGAATGAATCATTAAAAGTGTATTATAACTTCAAGCACATAAAGAAACAGTTTTTCAAAGAGTTAAGTTGTCCTATTAGTTTACTTTTCATCATCGCTAGCTTTGGTCATACGAGGCACTCTTCCAGTACAATACTATTTTTAGCTTAACCACCAAGACTTAAAATTGAAAGATAAAGAAAAAAGGTTAAACCCTTTGAATATTTTTGTAATTTTCAATAGTTAGCGTAGGAATAATACATTGTATAGTAGATTTTAACAGCAAAGCAACTTATTCGTCCATTTATAGTGTTATCGAGGCATATTTTAGGAATGCGACAAGCCAAACCGCTCCACCCGTGACACTATCTGCAGCGGAGAGATCATAGTTTCCAAACAACAGGTAGCTTCACCGTCTTTTGTTCTAATATCTCTCTTAGTAAAACTCTCTGCTAATTTAATGAAGGTAGTACCACTTAAGGCTTACACACCTACAACAAAGATGGCAAATGAACGCACTAGTGAGGTGCATTAATCTAGATTTTTTATCGTGAATAGTGCATTTAGAAAACTAAAATTTGAATTATAATGGAGTCAAAAAAAACTTTTTTAATACCAACATTAATCTCAAGTTTGTACTCATTAATTTTATTAATAACCTAAGTAGATTAGATAATAGTGGACTTTAAGTGTGAGGTGGTATGCCGTTCTCGCTCTTCTGGTTCCCGTTTCTTATGGAGGATGGCCGACGGGTCACCGTGCCAGGCAGCCAGTAACCGAGCTGTCTGTAGTCAAGGAAGTTGCCAGGTCTAAATAATTCCAAAACTATCTTTAGACATATCAAGCATCATTATTTTTGATGAGCGTCTCACGTAGATATCCAATTATCTCATCTTAATATTTTTATTCAAAAAGAAAGAGCAGAAGAAGAGTAGCGAAAACATGAATTGCATAGTGTGCGAATATCCGGATTGGTAATAATACAGATAATTGTTAACGTGGATTTCTTCCAGATCGTTGGTTGCGATGACATCATAGGATCATCACTACGATTCGATGCGTGTGGCGTTTGTGGTGGCAGAGGTGACACCTGTGATAGCGCACAGTTTGTCTGGAGAGAATCTGGTAAATATGAATAAAAGAAAAATAAGAGAATAAAGACAAATAATATCATATTGAGTTTCATACCACTTACATCTCGTTTGGTGTAAAAAAAGAAAAAAAACTGCAGGCGAGTTCACGCCATGCGCTTCATCCTGTGATGATGTTGCTCGAGACTTTCGTGATGGACGCGATATTAGAAGATCGCATTCGGTCACTGTTTGTATAAATGCAAATACTGGAAGAGTAGTACCAGAACGACTCTGCGCTGATCGACGGAAACCGAAGATTGAAACCCGACCTTGTCCACCTTTAATATGCCCTAGCAGGTAATAATATCTTTATTATCTATTATTATAACAGTAGATTTTGTCAATTGCTTTTAATTCTATGATAAATTCGTAGATAACCATTGTTTGCATTTCCACTTAAGGCTTAATACAACTAAATATTTCTTAAAAACGTTACTTAGTTGTAACTAAAAGTTTCTTTTCTCAAAGCATTTCTCTGCAAGAGTAATTTCTGTTGGTGATGGATGGAAATGGCTTCTCGTTTTCCGAATACTCACTGGTTCCTCTGTTGGGGCTCTTCGACCCTAGTAGAGTAATTAATAAACATGGCTCTTATGGGAGCGCAGTCAGAGATCAGTATGAGGAATAGTGTGGGAAATAAAGAGAGCCTATCTTTTTCGTTGTGGGATCCACGATGGTCAGTGACTCAAGTGTTTAGGTCGGCGCAAACAGCTGTCACCTATCATGCTAAGTGAACGCTGAATAATGAACATTAATGAAGATAAGGGAATTAGAATACTAAAGCAGTAGTATATGAGGCACACCAGCTATGATTTTATAAAAATACACCAAAATAGCATTTTTAGTTACAAAATTAAATTCCATTGTTTGTGATGCAATATGAATCCATCAGAAATGAACTTTCTGTCAGCATTGGCTTTGATCAATACCATCATTTAAATGTTACAGATGCCGGTGAGTCTTTCGCTCGGTGAGATTTGTGCATGGCGTGCCCTTAACGGGATGAATTTTCAGTTACTGCAAACTATACATAAAGTCACTTGCAATAACAACACAACACCTATGGACTTTGCTTTTCAATTATTCCCTTAAACTTGTGGACTTTCTATTGTATATTTTGGGTGGCTATCGTCTGACTGGTCGGAGTGTACTCCTTCATGTGGTGATGGTAGGAGGCAACGAATTGTGTACTGTGTCCAACAAGCGGGAGATCAGACAATAAACGTACCTGAAAAGTATTGCGGAAACGAAACAAAGCCGGTAAGAGTGATTGCTAAAATTTACAGTGAATCAATGATTTTGGGAAATGAATGCATAATGTTCAGACCTCGGAAGAGACGTGTGCGTCAGAGTCATGCGGTCATTGGGAAGCCGGTAGATGGACGCAATGCTCAACTAGTTGTGGACAAGGCATTCGTCGAAGGACTGTGAGATATTTCTTGATTTTATTAATTTATTTCACTATCTTTCATTTATAAACGGAGACTTCAACTCAGGTGGAATGTCTGGGTGGTTCCGATTGTCCTTCTTCTGCTCGTCCTCTTTCAGAATCATCTTGTTATTCGGGTATACCGTGTACGGTAGAAGGCCAAATTGATAATCTTCAAGCCTGGACAATGGCAAGTAACAGGTTGGTTTGCTTTCACTTTTTTAAATGTAAAGACAATAAAAAGAATACCAGTGAGCGTGTAGATTATGAACACACTCTTTTTCTATCTTTTTATGAATAATGGAAGAATGGACTGAAAACGACAGTTTCCTAGGTGCATACTTAAATATAACTCATTATTTCGCTGCAGCTTTACATATCATTTGCAGCACATGCATATCTACCTTTTCATATTTGGTTCTCTAATCCCTCTCAGTCTTTCATCCATCATTTTCTGCTATGTGATTCTAATCCTTTCCCCACATTCCACACGCTTTCCTTTACTCGTTCTTATCGTATTGGTCGACTCTGCCCATACTCCGCCTTCGACTCCGCCTTATTCTTCCTCCGCCCCTTCTTTGCTTTGTGGAGTGACCGGAAAATCCCACTATTTATTATGTCCTTTACTGTAAATTCACCATTCTCTACTATTATTCTCTTCCTTACAGCAGTTCATGGATCATTTGGGTAGTAAGTTGTCCAGATATTGATCGATTTCAACGATTTTACTTTTGCGTCCTTCTCACTGAATACGGATTGTCATTCAAATTAAAATGTTAACCAATAATTTATTATCTGTCGAAATACGACTTCTTATGCAGAAGTGCTCGGCAATATTGTTTAGTGAAGAGGAGACATCAATGGCAGCACTCGAAGTAGTTGGAGCACCGTAGGGAAGAATTATCGTTATGTTACTAAGTGTATTTTGTAAATCAGAACATAGAAACAGAAGTTATCCATATATTCTTATAAACTGGGAGTTCAATGATTTCCTAGCTTCTGTAATATTGGACAAACAGACTGTTTATAGCTTCTTGTTTGTGTTACGGTAGCGGCGGTTCCTTTGCTGTTATCGGAGGTCAGCGGCACGCGACCTATTTAAAGTAGTAATAAAATATGTATGATATGATGCCTCCCACCTATCTTTCAGTTCCGAATCGTCTGCAAAAACTATGCTGTTTCATGCCTCGGCTTTCTTTCCGAGATTAGTTGCCATTTGGTTGCCCCCGGGGATCAGTTGAAATCGACAAAACATTTGTTATTCGTCGAACATAATATTCCTCATATCGGTGGATGAGTGACGAATTTCTTGGTGTAACTCTCCAAAACTCGACTGGAAATTTAATCGAAATCTGAGACGTATTAAGAGCAAAACATATAGCTGTCATCTCAATACACACAAAATAGAATCTACTATAATGGGACACCATAAATGGCCTAGTGACATCATCATTTATCACAGTTATTTACAAGACCTATGAAATCGGCAAGAAGATGAATTGCCACGGCCATTTAGATGAAATTTGACGTAATATTTGAATAATGAATATCTGCTACATTTAAACTTCAAACTGAAATACTCTGTAAAATTTCGCCATCTTTCAACAGACTTATTTGCATAACAAATAATAATTAGGTGGAAATTTTAACTCAAAAGTGCATATTTTTCATTCTATCAAAAATATAAAATAAAATAAATTTCTGGGCTATCTTATTATTAGTAGTGGCTAAATTTTCCTATCGCAAAATTCTGTATTATTTATAAAACTTCGCTTTATAAATAACGTCGGTACTATAAATATGAAACCTGGTACATATTACGTGCAGCTTGTAGAAATAAGGATGCTAGTAGAGCGATGCTCTAATTTAAATCTTCAGCATCGACTGGAGCGAGCGCCGGTTTCTTGATGGTTCTTCTTACCATCCACTGGAGTCCATGGGTACTGCTCCTAGGTGAGTGTAGTGAAATTTTCTAAAATCTTAATAAATTGATAACCTATAGTTGTGTTACTATATTTATTTATTAACATCACAATATGTGTAAACCTCATGGCATTACAAAATATTCGTTTTTTAAAAGTACTAAATATTTTCTCAGCGTTTAGCGAAAAAATTCTCCATTTGGTAGCTGAATATAATTTATTGGTATTGTAGGATATTTCATGGACATCTTTTCAATCATTTACTTTCTCGGCTGTTCATATGTCACTTTTCCTCTCTATTGAAATATGCCCTCTTCAGTCCCTTCTCTCTTGAATTTGCATAATGGGGTAATAATTCGGTCAGGGCCGTCGAGGTCTAACAAGAAAGATTGTTCGTATTAGCTGGAGCTGCAGAGCAACACGAGGGAGTCTTTAGAGTACATCCGGAGATTCAAAAAGACAAATTTAGTTATTGCAAATAATTCTAAGTTTATAGTCTTATAAGTAAACAAGAATAGAAACTTGCACCAATATTTACACTATGAATTTAGTTTTTGTTTTCCGTCTTAGTTTTCAAAAAGTTTCTATAGTAATATGTGTCTGCGTAGATCATATTCTGTCCTCTTTAGTGGAGAAGTATCAAAGAATAGTGCGAACACAGTGTTTAATACCAAATAGTAAATTGAATCCTACACTTACTAATTATATACTTACATATTTTAAGAAAAGCCTAGTTAACTTAGTCTTTTGTTCTTTGCAGGAGAAATCTTTAGATCGTTTACTTTGTAGGCTCGTAGTTGGTCCATGGAGTGAATGTTCGTCAACATGTGGGTCGGGTGTAGCCAGTCGCTCAGCTGAGTGTATGGCAATGCACCCAATCTCAGCTGGCATGATTAAATTGCCATATTCTGAGTGTCAATGTATGTTTTTTAACTATATAAAAAATAATATATTATACTAGCATTTTACTTTGCAGCTCTTCCACAGCCATCACTCTTTCAACCATGTGAGCTAAAACCATGTCCTCTGCAAGAAGATTCCAAAGATATTGCTGATACTTCCGCTTTCCGGTGGGAGCATGGTGATTGGGGACAGTGTTCTACCAGCTGTCTTGGAGGTTAATAAAAATATATCTTTATCTATTAAACTAGTTATTGATGAAAACCACTATTCCCATCGTTGCCTTAGTTCCTAATTGAAGTAACCACGTATAAAAATATTCTGTTATGCGCTACCTGAATCTGCAAACATGGAAATAGTAGAAAATAATCTACAGGAAAGCAGAAAGCCATACTGTTATGTCGAGAAGTTGCCTCTGGTCGTACAATGCCATGGTCACAATGTAATGCTCGAACTCGTCCTCCGCAAAAAGTACGCCCATGTAACCAACATCCATGTCCATCATTATGGCAGGTACAGTAGACTTTTCCCTTTTAATAACTTTATTCTGAAAATATAATATATGTATTATAAACTGAATTTTAGATTGGTGTATATGAAGCTTGTTCTGTTTCTTGCGGTGGAGGCGTCAGCAATCGTCCTGTTAAATGTGTTCGACCGGTTAGCAGAAACGGAGGTAATTCAGGTGTATAGTTTATCTGTTCACTGAGAAAATCTGTTGCAAACAATTATTTCCGCTCAAATTTTTTCAGGGGCGGATGCACACGTAATATTGCCTGATGCTCAGTGTCCTTCACCAAAACCACAAGATAGTCAAAGTTGTGGAGCAGTGCAATGTCCAGCTAACTGGATTGTAAGTACAAAAAGATTATGTGTAGAAGAAGTGTATTTGAGAAACAGATAAAGGAGAAAAAATATTGTAATTTCTTAAGACTGGTGAGTGGACAGAATGTTCTGCTTCCTGTGGATCTGGAGAGCAGAGAAGAAGAGTAGCGTGTGAAGGTCGAGACGCGAAGGGAAGACGAGATAGAAGAGCTGAAGTGGAATGTGCTGGCGATAAACCAGCCTCTGTTCAGATGTGTAGTCTTGGTGAGCATTTGAAAATGTATTGGAAAGTCATTCAATATAATTAATAATGCTTATTTTGTATAAATAAATATTGATTCTTTTTGTTTAATTCTTTTAAAACAGGCTCCTGCGATAAACCACAACTGTTGTCAAACAGAATCTTCGAGCAGAATGCCTCGGAAAAGAAACTAACTCTTGGTATAGGAGGAGTGGCGACATTATACCAAGGTATGAACATTTCCAACCTAAAAATGCATTATGTGAGTTAAAAGTGGAAAAGGGAGAATAAATGGGTATTACTTACATTGTACCCGGTTGATAATTAAATATTCATCACTAATGTCAGTTTGACCCACTCGTAGACTAATAAGAGATCAAGGACAGATGCCTTTGACCAGCTAAATAGGCTGCTCAGTTAACAATTGGCTAATAATTGGCGATGCAGCCGGCTGGTAATTTCTATTCAAAGTGTTCACTTTCATTTTCAGTATTTTATCATCAAAAGTCAAATTGAATTGTTAGTTTTGTGGCTTCCAACTTCTAGTTGACCTGAAAGTGGGACTAATACTAAGCCTATGAATCCAAAACCCCAGCACCACTTCATCTCTTGATTTGCGTTACATTATCTCGAAAGGAAAATACATAGATTTTGAATAAAACTCCATTAACTTAGAGGTTAATTTTCATACTTTAGGAACAAGTATTAAAATAAAATGTCCTCGGAAGAACTTCGATAAGAAGAAAATCTACTGGTCAAAAAATGGGAAAAGGATCCGAAATGATGGTCAGTTTCCAATAATTAACTGTTAATTTTACATAATTTCGATTATTAAAATACTAAGAAATACTAAGATTAGCCCTCTTAACGACAGTTCCTTCACATAGTTAGCAGAGAGAAACAAAACTAACTGAAAATTTGCAATTTTATGTCTATAAATAGTATTCTATTTAATTTGGCGCGAAAATCAATGTGTAAAACAAGCTAATAAATCATGATATGATATTTTAGCTCATATAAAAGTATCCTCAAACGGAAATCTACGGATATTTCATGCGCGGATGGAAGATGCAGGGCTCTACGAGTGTTATACCGATTCTCTGCAAGGAAATGTGACGCTTAAGTTTAAATACAGAGATGATGACAAGGCAATGCCCATCTTCTTTCTTCCTTTTTTTCTGTCCTCTTTAATAATCTGTCATTCATTGCTAATAGTTAACGTGAATTACAGCCACATCGTCTCCGATTAGTCTCAGGAAAGAATAGCAATCGTGAAAAAAACTTGAAGATATTAAACAATGCTTCGTTTTTCGAGGTAATTATTCGTAAAATAAAACTTCAATTCACGTTACACACAAGTAGTGGTTTCAGAGAAAAATGTGAAGTTTTCACTTTTAATTAGCACTATATATCTATCGCTGAAAACTTGACCTTAATGAGGGAATACATATTCCAGGCCATTCTTTCATCTTTAAATGAAGAAGAACTCTCGAAGGAGTTGACAAAATATAAAGATATGATCAAGACCAAGTGGGAAATCGGCTACTGGACGGATTGTAAACAAAGTACATGCGGAGTAGCTGGTTACCAGGTATTATTCATTATGAAACTAGCAAACAAAGCAAAAATAGCAATGGTTTCGAGAATAAAAACTATATTTTCTATATTAAGGCACGTGATATAACATGTAGTGTGCTAGTGGAAGGTGTTCGGCGTAAGGCTGACGATCGCATCTGTCTAGTTCTGTCACCAGTTCGCCCACCATCAACAAGGCCATGTCACAAAGAGGAATGCCCTCAGTGGGATGCTGGAGAGTGGACGCAGGTCTTGTTTTTCCATTTACTAACAGTAACTGCTTTTCATCGAACAATTTCCGAATCCTTATCAAATATCAGTTTTAGTGTACAACGTCACGTTGTGTTCGTGATTCACTAGCGCAACAGCGACGCGAAGTACGATGTCTTTTCACTAATGGAACTTTAGCAGATGAAAAAAATTGCGATAGAACTCAGCGACCTAAGTCTCGCAAAGAATGCGAAAATTGTGAGTTTCGACTGTCACTGGGAATTTAGACTAATTAACAGTATTTTGAGTATAAGTTGTTCGATGATGGTGCTTTGAAATAAATGCCTACTGTTTTCATACTAAAAAGATCCAATCTAAGATGGTTACTTCATTAGCTCTATAAATCTTTAAAAATCATTAACTTTCATTCACTTTGGCTAACGTACGAACGATTTGCTCTACTTTTTCCGAAATGATTTATGACATATTATGAATAGGTCTCTAACTTCAGCAAACTGTAAAGCGGAGTGGAGATGGTCAGATTGGGGATCATGCTCTTCTTCGTGTGGTACAGGGGGAGTTCAGGTAAGAAAAAAAACTTCGTCACTTTTAATAGTAGCTCTTGTTGGCAATTTGTTTTAAAGCGGAACAACCTTCACTTAGCCTATAGGATTTTACGAATTATTTGCTATCAATTCATTCGTCCTTCAACAAATAGTATTAGGTTATAGAAGAGATATCCAAAAAATGTATCTTCCACAAGAAGTATTTCTAATTTTTGTCGTGGCTTATCTTAGATGGAAAACAATATTTCTATTTATAAACAACCATAATACAAACAAATTGCAACTTCTTGGTAGATCATCATTTATTGGCTTGTACAAGTACAAACAAAAAATCAATGCTCTCTTTTTTCAGTTACGCCTTCTGTCATGTGTTTGGATTTCTACAGGAAAAGCTGCAGGTCGGAACTGTGAAGGCGAAAAACGTCCTTCTGCAGCCCGTGCGTGTGTTACTGACGACATCCTTCCTGCGTGTCAGCCTTCAGCTTTACCTTTACAGCAAGGCACATTTTTCATAATATATTACGCGTTTATTCTTATCACTTTTACATATTTTACTTCTATTTTACTTCCAGTATTAATTTTCCTTTTAGATGAGTCGTGTGAAGATAGCTCACGATTCTGCGATATTATTAAAGTCTTCCATTCGTAAGTTCTTTTTTTCCGTGCTAAATTTCGCCTCAATGATTTACTAGAATAATTAATTCTTGAGAAGCTCATGACACAAAAGATTGCTATTCGTTTTCCGGTGTGATTCTGCGGAGGTTCGTCAACGATGTTGTGCAACGTGCACCTATGTAGAAAAGAAACAAGGCCTATAGAGGGTTTCCGGTCGAAATTCATACAGGATCTTTATGACAAAACATTCTCTTTCATTCGTCTAATCACGTTTGAATCTCGGCTGATGAATTAATCACCTATTTATATTAGGACATTTATTATGATATTGGTTGTTTTCCTAACCATCTATCAGTATCAATTTGAATGAAATATACAAATATATATTTGTTGATTTGAGCCCTGATTTATCCTCAAAAACCGTTTGCTGACTGCCTCTCCTGCGCTCACTCCAAAACTAGTCCTTCCGTTTGATAATCATTCTCGAATTATGATTCAAATATTCTTTAGAAGTGTGATACGTGTGGTTGTGCTTGCATTAATCGCTAATAGTATTTGTTTTGCAATAAATATCATTATATTATATATTATTATTATTATTATTATTATTATTATTATCACCAACATATAATTGAAAATAGCAAGAAAGTCGAAACGTTCATTTGTTCCTACAAGCGACCAGGAGATACCATTAAAGCTTCGTAAAGATATCCGGCACGACAAACAAAAAATATGAATTCGCAATTATGTACAACTAAATTGGACGGTCATGAACCAACCACCCACAGGACAACCGCATGAACAGTAACTTGGAAATTGTCAATGCTTTCGCAATGTTGCCGGTGTTTTTCATTTTTTTATAAGTCGAGCATACCATGTACTGAGGAAGGATGGAATGAGCTGAAATCTCAATTCTAAAGAACACATACAGGAAATAATGTCGCGTGAATTATAACAAATAAAAAATACCTGGACTATACTTCCAACAATAGCTAGCCATGCCGCTATGTTGACTACATCGAGTAGATCAGTGCGAAGCGGTAAATAGCACGTTGAACTGAAGATGGATGAGTGGTCAAGATCTTCTAGGCTGCTTGCCTGACAAGAATCAGCGTGCCCGGGCACACAGCTGAAACACGAAATCGCAATTGAATATCGACTTGAGAAATTATGCGAACATGAATTGAATCAAAAGATGCACAACAATGCTGCAAAATACGAAATACGAAAACTTATAGTGAAAATATACACAATTAGTACCAGGATGCTGGCAGAACATGCTTTGGTGATGCTCTTTGATGCATATACCACTTTGACGTCCTCCAGACTTGCATATCGTCTGATCCATTGACACCACAGCAACGAAACTAAAATTTGATGTACTGTATTACACTTTGTAGTATTATATAAATATATGATCGGTAGTTCTCTTGTCTTTAAACTATTCCCATAACACATGAGCATACTTCATAATTCCATCTTTTTCAAACGTCAGGAGAACTTAACAACCAGAATTTGTCTAAACTTACTAAATAAATGTGAAACTCGCTAATCGTTCAAAGAACGAATTAACTACTAAAGGACAATACGATTATATCGTTAAAGAGAAGAAAGTTTCTAGTTTGTAACAGAGATCAGTACGAAGAGATATAGAGGGACGGCATTTTCACTTTTTTGTATTAAGTGCTGAGGACAAACATACATTCGACTGAAGCTCATCCCATGCATCAGTAATCTTCTCCATCTCAGGTGTTCCGTACAACTCTCTAAGAGATGTCAGCATTTTTAGATGTAGTGGAATTTGATTTATCAACTGAAATTAAGCCTATAAGTATATAAAGTTCTACAGTTTTAAATTAGGGAAACATTGGCATCGTTAATTACAAACAGACCTGGAATCGAAAGACGAATCCCATAATACCATCAATAAAAAGCATCAAGAAGATGACAAGAGATGCAGCTGTGCACTATAAAATATCAAAAAAAATTTTATATGATTTTAAAAAGAAGAAATGTACTTGGTAATAAAGGTCCTTAAAAAAAAGTTGCTTAAATAGCAGTAGAAGACTAACCCAATATACTCCACAGCGAAGTTCCCTCCATAATGAATAGATAGAAATCAGCTGATTTACTATACAAATAGCAGAAACAACAAAAAGAATTCGTGCTACATCAACATATAATGACGGTGCAAGAAGTTCAGCATAGTGTCCCCGTGAAGACGCCAACCAAATTCCATATGCTATGCAGGCTATAGAAAATGCCTACAACAGAATGAGTCAGAAGAATCACAATTAGAAGAGACCTATGCAATCTACCAAATACAACAACAACAACAACAATAATAAATAGTTTCCTTGGAATTTAGCTAGTATGTATATATAGAGAAAACTCACAATAGATAAAGAGCTAGTTACGAGAAATGCTATCCGAATTGATCTACCTATTGCTCCATATGCAGACCACCGACCAAAAGTACCCATTATGGAAATGTTAGGCTAAAACAGCAAGATAATTAAACCTCATTCATATGGAAGTCTTGAAAAATACACGAAAAAGCCCATGTCATGTAAACAAATGAATACTTATAGAACTGGGCAAATACGCGAGGAAAGACGTAAATAATAGATAACTAATACTTAATTGTAAATATCAGTAGATCTACTAATATTTTTAATTGCAATGTAAATTATTGAAATAATTGATAGGAAAGTAAATAATAATAATAAGATATGCCACTAATTCCAAAAGTCTGTAGCATCATGTACAAATAGCGGAATCATGTTTGGAATGGTGCGGAATTAGCAAGGTCAAAAATTGCGATAGTGGAGCGACGTAAGCAAGATTTCGAATGAGATTCTATCACCTCTTAAACTTCTATATGCTGATTAAGTATGAAAAACACGCAGCGAATTATCCTCATTAACGCCGATGACGAATTCTGGCCACATGGAATCACTTTTCCTTCAATATCGTCTGAGGATAACTCTTGTCATCAGGCAGCCATTGAGTATTATGACTGGGTCAAATAATTGAAGAAGCACAAGAGATGAAAACAGTTCCGCCCTGAATGTCATCGATTGTGGTAGAGTCGAAGATTGAAATCGACTGGAACCAGTCTCAAGGAATCGATGCGCCATTCCCCGTAAAACCAGCAGGAAAATGTCAAAAATGGTATGAATATAATTGAATCAGCTGTGTGAGCGAGAAGTTACAAGTTGGAATAATTACGAAAAAAGCCCGCAATGCATTTCAGTAACCTTTTCACACATAAAGGTATATCTTTTCAAAGTAGCTAGAAAACTTGAATGTACTCTGAAACCGAGAGTAGAAAGGGTAATCGCCCATCATGCAGCACTTATATACTCAAGATACAGGAATGTTTGCTCGTTTCGCTGCTGATGGTAAGAGAGTGAGGTAACGAAGAGCAAAAGAACTAGGAAAGATTAGAAAAGAGACAGTGAGATTGGCTAAGAGAGGAACAAAAGGTGAAGAACAGGATCAGTGAAACTAGTGAAAGGGTGAACGTGATAGAAAAAGTGATGAAGAAGAATGAGAGCGACGACATTTTATGCGAGAGTATTCAAAATTGAGGTAGATTCACCCTCTTTTAAACCTATAGAGAAGGCACTAAAATTTGAGTTGTCATGTGAATGATGTCCTTTCAAGTATCTGCCAAACAAAGTTCTATACCAGTGCATATAGTCGAACAGTCCTAGGATATTGCGAACTTCAGCTAAGCCTATTTATTTTCCTTCCGTATACAATCTATAATCAAAAAATATATTTGGACTACCCGATTTTTTGTTTAACATGAAATCATTTAGCACACAAGTCTGTAGTTATGACGTTCTAAATCGCGAATAAAGACAAATAATAGTGAAATGGGGTGTTAAAGAAAGACAGCAAATAAAATGACCCTTATGAATACATGTTCTAAATCAACGTCTACAACGGACGCGTTCTCTACATTTGAATGAGTTTTGTAAATCAATTAAATATACACACCATTTAATTAAAATAATTTTTTATCTCATGTCAAAGTAGGAAATAATAACTATCCATTCAAAATAAGTGATGAATAGAAAACGCTGAAGCATGTATTATTTTTCTGATTTATGGTCTTAGATTAATTGGTAACTGTGACACATAATTTTTGCGAAAAGATTGGGGAAAGCAATAAAATAGTTAACAAGCCTGAATGTGCATGGTAGGAATGTTTCATTATGAGATAAATTTAAACGTAAAGTGGACAAGAGAATGTGAAGGGTGGAGTAAGAGGAGTATCTGCGATAAGTCAGGAAGCATTTGTTGGGTCACGTGTCAGCTGACATCAAGTGACATATAAGCCGAATGTCCTCCAAAAAGGGGAAATGGGGACCTAGAACATGAAGTTAGGAAACGGGTTCTCTACATTTGAATGAGATAGCTGCGGGAAGACGAGATTCTTGCGCAATACACATTAGCCAAACAGAACTAGTTGCCGTAGGGTAAATGACACACAGAATGTAAGGTGGATTAGCCAAAAAGATAAAATGAATAGAGAAGGACGACGGAAATCATAGATCGCATAAGTGTTGAATCAAACATTTAAGTGGTCTCCAACTAGAAATTTGGACTGGCTTTTCAGCATCTCTCTCTTATATTCGTAGTATCATATTTGGCAAATTTGTGTCATAATAATATCTCAGTGATGCAAATTCCATTTCAACATTTCCAAGGTTTTATTATTGATTTTATAAGAAAAATATTAATTTAGAAAACGAATTCACAGTTAGGCTACCGGTACAATACTCGAATTTTGCCTATTGCCATGAGTTACACGATGGTGATAAAAATCATGTCCACGACGTGTTCCAACAAACTCGTATGATTTGTCTCTGAAAAAAGAACGAGTGTTTGTGAGAGATATACTGATAGATGTATACAAGATATAGAACAAGAAGACAACAATGCATACCAAAAAAACAACAAGAATCATCAAGACGGACATAAATGACATATCTAGAACCACAAGAATGTGCATAACTTGCTGAAAAAGTTAGACAAAGTAGGAAACTACATATGGATTACCTAGTGAGCACTTTTTCAGCTGGACAAATATCAATTTTTTTTCTGGTAAAATCTGCTTTTTGAGTAGTAATACCATCAAAAGCCGCGTTGGAAAGATGGAGTTCTTGCCCTGGTCTAAATGATTTTTGCCGATCACCTACAAAAAGTAATATATACATATATATTCTTTCAATTATTTTTTCCTTTATTTTAAGTTATGTCTAAATTTCAGTTTAACAACCTGTCAGTGGAAGATAACCTTCTTTATATGTTGTACTTCCATGGAACGGCTGACTTTTG
The DNA here is from genome assembly GCA_020740425.3 of Heterorhabditis indica. NCBI lineage: Eukaryota > Metazoa > Nematoda > Chromadorea > Rhabditida > Heterorhabditidae > Heterorhabditis > Heterorhabditis indica. The sequence goes on from JAJAVP010000097.1 coordinate 144,568, forward strand.
TCTACTACGTGACTAGCTGGTCGAATAGCAGTTACTCTAAGTGGAAAATAAGCAAATTATCCAGATTTAAAAGAAGAAGAATATTAACACATCACTGATACCTATCAGTTTTCTTCTGATCAAAGTCTGCCTGTGTAGTTGTAATTCCATCCATAACGCCCTCTAAACGTAATTGGGAGCGCTGTGGACGAAAGCTAAGAGGATGATTAGCCTAAAATAGGTGGAAAGCAAGTAACCCTAAATATAGGAGCTTAAATATTTGATACGAGTGATTAAAGTGTCAGTAGTTGATGGACTCATTGACAAAACAAATAATGTGGGCTTATTCCAAAGGCTCCCATCTTCATCCAAATGTTATTGTATTCCGCTGGTAACCATCCCTTCTTAAACTCGTACATCCGGAAATTTTTTTGATACGAAAGTATTGATGCTAGGTAACCTACCTCCTTACGATCAAAGTCAGCTCGATTTGTGGTTGTACCACTGAATTCTCCTGACTGAATGGCGTTGATGGGAGGACGGAAGGACCTGCTGCGTTCAACCTGCAGAGCTCATGTTGAATGGGGAACAGTGATTAACAATAATATCAGATACTTACACAATTACATTCACTTTTATTCGAAACGATTATAGTTTCCATCGTGAAACACATGGATTTTTATATATAAATCACTTGTTTTCTGATATCTCTATGATAATTTTTGACCTTCTACCTAAGCCTAAATGTTTCTGCCTGTTCAAGAGGCAAAATAACTATATATTTGAGTCTATTCGAAATTAACGAAACAGGAAATGTCTATTATCGATAAATAACCCTTGTAGAGTGGCCATCGAAGTGTCTAGTCTTGAATCACATCACACATAAATAATGAGAGAAACTGCTAAAACGATGTAAAGTAGCTATATCACCAGGTGATCTCAACTGTTTCGGCATGATAAAAAGAAACCGGAAAACATTTGTCACTAGTCCGAAACACTTTTGAACTCGGAAGATTTCCAATTCGACACTGAATCTTCACTGTCCACTAATTATACTGTTAAAAAGGTCCAGATTACTTTTTGGATAATCATGAACACGCATAACTAAAACTGGAGCATATTTTTATGCCCATCTTTCTTAGTATACGGTCTAAGTAGCTTGTGGACAAGCAGTGATATTTTAAGCTAGCTATTTTAAGGTAGAATCTCAATAATAGAACATGTTAATCTTGCCTTTAGATCACGCAGTAGAACGGAATTTTGGTGCTACTATGTCTATTATGCAAATTGTTCTATTGGTGCTCTAACATTTGTTAACTTATATTTATGAATACTGAGTCGAAATTACTTTTTTTTTAAAATTCTTAATTATATTAAATATATTAAACTGTGGACAGGATTATATTATAAGTATTATGCTAATATCAATAAAACTATGTTTAATCAATAGACACGGTTTTTGCTTCATGGTCGCGACTTCTTTCTTCCCATGTAGAACCATTCTACCCACTATTTTAAGTCAAAAAATGATAGTATCCATGCTTTTTTGACATCAAAATCAGATTTTCGTGTAGTTTCCAGAAAAGGGGCCACTCTTTATTAGCGATGGGAAGGCAAAATGACTATAATTGAGCTAGAAAGAGTACAATTATATACAAAAATAATCTAATTTGATGGACAAGTAGAAGAAGAAGAAATGGGAGAAGATACTTGTTATTAAAGTCTATCTTCTGTGTAATATTTCCGAAAAGAACCACTACCCTGGATTACCGTATTAAGTGGACGAAAGAGTGCCGTCTTTTCTGCCTCAATAGATATTGTTCAAAATATGCAGGCAGTCTGTGATGCTATGAAACATACCTGCTTTTGATAGAAATCAGATTTGTGTGTCGTACTTCCATCAAACTCTCCGCTTTGGATTGCCGAAAATGGAGGTCGAATAGCTTGGCTTCGCTCCACCTGAAATAAGTTAAGATAGAAGAAATGCGTGCGCTTAGCTGCATTAACGGCGCACGCACTGATCAAATTTAATTATGCCGGTAAAAAACGGTTTTGTCTTCGGTTATGCAGGAATAAGAAATGTCCGGTAGTAAATTATATGGACACAAATCTGAACAATTAAAGAATTCGGAATATAAACTCTCATGTTTAACATCATAATCCGCTTTCTGCGTGGTAATTCCATTGAAAAGTTCGTTTGACGATACAATGCCTTGAAATGGACGTATAGGTTGGCTCCTGAAAACCGAAGAGATAGATTAAATAGATATCTTTTTCACTATCCTATTATTTTGATAATCAATAAAAAATGAAATAATCACTGAAATGTTTCTGCAAACAATTTCATACACTGCGCATCCACACGTTTTCATATTATTTTTAGGTGCAACTTTTTAAAACTTTCTCGCTATATATCATTTAGTTTTTATAATTAAATCAACCGTCCCACCTATTTCCTATCTTTCCAGGATACTGTGCTCCATACTCCGTTTGTAGTTCACCAATACCACCTCTATAGACCCAGTCATTATCTATATGGGAGCACTTATGCTTTCTGGAAGATTTAATGGTAATAATAACAAAATTAAGGGGGGAAATAGTATAAAAATAGAGATGGGGAAGAGGATTAGCAATGATTAGTAAACTCATTTTTGGATAAATACTCACCCGCATTTACATATTTCACATATGCACTTTTCATCCGCCTGCGACATGGTCTCGTGCTTTGTCGTTTTGTGTTGTTACGTTTCCAGGAGATACCTAGTAACCGAGTTTCGATTCCCCAGTATCGGCTGGGTTTTAAGAAATCACTACTTTAGTCCATAGATGAAAGCCCCATAAATGAATACCAGAATTAGATAAGAACATAGATACCTGAGTTCTCTAATATTTAAGCAATGTTTAAAAATCGCTAAAATTTCACAACATCTATTCGTGGCATGATATTTGTATGCATTCCAACAATATGCACCACTCATATATAAAGCAAATAATATGAACTGGACGGTTTTGTCTAATCGAATTTACCAGAAGGCCGAATGACTACCCATATCACCACTTACTTGCTCGCAGCATAGTGTCTATCCTTGTATTAACCTGTGTTTTAGCGAGAAGGTTCGCAGATGTGTTTATTCACTCGTCACGACAACTCCTGTTGCCGGTGGATAGAAGCAAGTTCTGGGCTTACTATTGCAAACGTGTGTGAATTCAACTATTGACTCAATATTGAAGTTTACATAATTTTTAGAAGGTGTCTTATTTCAGCCGTCATGGGAATTCCTAATAATATTTTTGTTCTTGTGCGAAACAAACACGCTACATCTTATATTCTCTAAGGACATTTAGAGTTCTACTAAAATTAAGCAAGCAATGCAACATTTGTTGAATGGCATGTTCCGTTATATCACAACTGTTCTCTTCAAAATATCTCCAGACAGCAAGGAACAGATAGCTAGTTCACGGCTTTTAAGTGAACGAAGTATCTCCTATCCTCCCACACCAGGCAAAGCCATATTGTGACAACAATTGCAGCTGAAAAGTACTAAATATCTAACATCCAATTTGTAAGGGATAAAACAATGTTGCATCACTTGATATTCAATGGCAACGAACCAGAGCATACAAATTATTCACAATAATGTGGTTGTACAAATAATAGTTCGCTACCAGTTGAGTGAAGCAAACAATATTCATAAGGGGTTTTTCCTAACTTCCTATTAAAATTACTAGTATTGTGTAATTTGATTCTCATTTAAGAGTTTCTAATTATACACAAACAATTCTTTTAAAAACCAGGATCCAATCGCTCCCTCTTGAAACGTGAGCGTAATTGTGCCCACTTACTCTTACCATCCATTAAATTTCATGCTTCAACTATACAACTTCGGTGTAAACAATACCAATTGATTGTTTGTTAGGCCGCTGTTTCTAGGTATCGCAAGCATCACCAATGGCCGCATTTTTCGTTCCTCATTCGTGATTATAGTTTTATTTCAATTAAAGCGCTTAAATTCCCTTAAGACTATCAATATTTTCCTTGTAATTGCCTCTGACAATTTTAGAATATTAGTTACTGTAATTATTTGCAGATTTCTACAAATAATACTTCGCTAAAATTTGTTTTTTTTTGCCATATTTTTCTTGAATTTTAGGTTGATTTCATATAAACATGCTTACTAGATGTTCTGATTTTAAAAAAAATTAATAACAAGTAATTCTTATAATAATTTAAGATGGTGAAGCCAATACGCCTCATTACAGTAGGTGTAATTCTCAAAGCAGTATATTGGTTTATCGACTACTATAGAATGAAACCAATATTTTTATGTAGAAATAAATAAAATTAAAAGAATGACAGCACGCTGATTCTTATATCTAACAGTTTCATTTTTTTATTAACAAACATTCTGAAATATTATTTGCAGCATGAAATGCCATTGTGTCAAAACATCGTTCTATACTTTATATATAGATTGTTCAACTATTGTTTGTTCAGATCTGTTTAGACTTATCAATTATTACTCATCTCTTTCATTTTTGTAAAAATAATTCTATCTTAAAAATATTTTTCATAGCAAGGTTTCCCGTGTTTATAAGTAAATTAGCATTAATGGTAGGTAAAACAAGGTAACAGTTAGTAATATTTAGGAAAACAGGATTTTTCTCATTTACTTCTTCCTTACAATTTAATGGTAGCAATCTCGTTATTGGATCATGCGACGGATACCACTGTTCTCACAGAATTATTTAATTACTAAAGCATAATATCTTGCAGATAATAGGAAGTAAATTGTTTGTTAACAAACGATCATCCAACTAATTCATAAATAAATAGCGTTAACTGTCAGTTATTACCAGTAATAATTTAAGATAAAGGAGAAATGCGTTTGACTTGTTATAAATTCTTATCTTCATATGGCAAGTGCATTTAAAAATTCTAGGTTTTATAATGTTATCGTCCTTGGGACGCCACATCACTGCTTGTTTTTATTTGTAATCTACAGAGAGCGAAAACCACTGTAAATTTAAGTGGCAATCTGGACAGATTTTATGCTGTTATGTTTAAGTAAACTTCATGTAAAGTATTTTTCGTTTTTTCATCTTTTAATTTGGGAAATTAGTGATATAAGATCTTCCGAATTGTATACTATTTTTCGGTAGTTACGAATATTGAAACGTACTTGAAAGTTGTCAGTTATCATACTCTTAGTTATAATAGTTGTAAAATAATTGTTTCGACTTTGCTAGATACATTATAAAAAATTGCAAGTTTTACTTTATGATTTAGAAGCAGTGCCACAATGGTGTTCGAATCCATTGTGGCTGATCTGCTCAATCGATTTCTGGGCGATTTCGTTGATAATCTTGATTCTTCTCAGTTGAACATTGGAATATGGGGAGGTTCGTTTTCAAATTGTTTTTTTGGCTTGAAGATAGAATTTTCGTATTAAGCCAATCGGATGAGCTGATTTTCAGGAGATGTAAAACTTGAAAATTTGGAAGTGAAGGAGACAGCACTTGATGATCTCGACTTGCCAATTAAGCTTAAATTCGGCTATCTTTCATCACTTGTGTTGAAAATACCATGGAAGAATTTGTATAATGAACCTGTAATAGCAACAGTCGATGGCCTTCATTTAATAGTTGTTCCCAATAAAGGTGTTATCTACAATGAGGGAAAGGTTCGCATTGATTATTTGCTGCTTATATAATTTGGCTTTCACTGGGTTTCTAATTGGACGCTGTATTTCAACGAATATTTTGCGAAATTGTGTAGTTTTCTATATATATGTATGGTTTAGTTAGTATTGATCTTTTTGAGTTGCGCATTGTGATGTTGATTGTTTGCTGTCGAACCAGAGGTGACTAGACGGGGTGACTCACATCGAATAATAGAAGTATACGTGCGAACTGAAGTTTAGGCGGGTCATAAAGAAATGCTATTTATGTTACTAACGAACGTAGAGGGATTGGTGGCGTTAGTTCCAATATATAATTTAAGTGTTTCAGGCAAGAAAAAATGCTGATGATATTAAACAAAAGACATTGGCTCGTCTTGAAGAAGGGAGGAAAAACAGAAGGAAACCACCAGATCCAGTTGCAGATACTTTTGCTGAGAAGATGGTAACTCAAATAATCAAAAACCTTCAGGTGAGAATTTACCAGGGAAAACTCTTTTGGCGCACCTTATTATTTATTTTCAGATATCTGTAAGCAATATTCATGTTCGATTTGAAGATAAATATACAAATAGACATCGTCCATTTGTTGCAGGAATTACCCTAGAAAAACTTGATTTCCAGGTAAATAAAATAAATTGTATTATATTTTACTTATAGATTCGTATATATTATGTTATATAAGAACTACAGAGTATGGGCTAATTACAGACAACAGATGATAACTGGATTCCGACGATACATAAGGAGGCAGTTAAAGTGATTCACAAACTTGTATCTCTCAACAACCTATCCATTTATTGGAATTCGAATGCCGAACTTATATCTGATCTATCAGATAAGAAAGAAATCAGAAAACGATTACATGAAGCGATTCATAATGGAAAAAAGAGACCCATAGGGTACAAGTACGGTGAATATCTCTACATTAACCTGTGTGGTAATGTGTAATAATTTCCACATTTTAGTTCTTGAACCAATAAAAATGGAGGCGAAATTAAAACTCAATCAAAAACCAGAGACGGATGGAACCAACTGGAGTACTCCAAAGGCGTGTTTTTAGTTAAGAATTATTTTACCGCACATTTGTCTCAGTTGTAGATCTAATGATGCATTTTTGTTAAGATTGCTTTATCCGTAGACATGCAAACACTCGCACTTGCTATTGGAAAATTACAATACCAAGATATACTTTTATTTTTGGAAGCTCAAGAAAGGTTAGTTTGACTTAATATTACTTTACGATATGTTCCAATATCTATGAGGTTTTGTAGGTATTCAATGTATTTATGAAGATTTTTTTAAAGATTTAACTTGGCTACTCAGTATTTGAAATACCGCCCAGATCTTAACGAATACAAGGGCCATTACAAACAATGGTAAGAAGTTTGTATCTTTCTTCTGTCTATATAAACTAAGTATCCTTTAATTAATTAAACTTATATCGAGACATTGCTTTATTTTAGGTGGAATTTTGCTTACACAGCTATTTTGGAAGAGAAAGTACGTCGTAGACGTCACAATTGGTCTTGGACAAGAATGAAAAATCACCGTAAATTAGTACAAGATTATAAAGAGGCATGGGTGAAACATCAGACGGAGAAGAACCCAGGAACAGCAGTGTCCGATATTGTTAAGGTTTGATAACTTCAAATGTGTAGATATTTTTGTCAAAATTTTTTATTTTAATTCAGAAAGCAGAAGAGAATCTGGACGTTTTTAATCTTAATGTAGCTCGCCAGCAAGCAGAATTGGAAATTGATCGACGCGGTCTTACCCGACTAGAAGATCAACCACAAGGATGGGTCGCATGGGGAAAGAGCTGGTATTCCAGAGAAATTTTATTTAGTAATGTTATACTATTGGAAATATTATCATACATAGGTTTGGTGGTAGTGGGACAGGAAATGGGGAAGCAGAAAAGAAAATGGGTAGCATTGCTTCACAATTCCAAGAAGCTATGACTCCAAATGAGAAAGCGAAATTATTTGAGGCAATTGATTACCAGGTGAATTTAGAATTTAGCACTTCATTTTATGATTTTGTTCTTAGTTTAAATTTAAAACTTTTGTAGGAAAATATTCCACCCACAAATTATCCGAAAGAGTTTGTCGAAAATACTTTTGAGTTTCGCCTTAGTCAGGTAAGAGTATCCTTAAGTATGTTAAGAAAAGTATTTAATAGATTTTTCTATTTTGGTTTTATATGTATATTACATCGCCAGAACAAAATTCTAGGTCGCTGTTGTTGTCGATGGTGCTCTGTCACTTCAACTCTTTAATCTCATGGCGAATATTGAACAACGACCTAGTGCAAAAGCTATGAAGTCAGTATTATGGTTATTATTTAAAAAAAAATATGGATTATAAATAGTGAATTTTTATTTAAACCACTTAAAATCTATTTAATGTACATTGTAGTGTCCGTTCCTCTATCCGTGATGTGCGTATGGATGGTTGTGGAGCAGAGATGTTGCGAGTACGTGATCCTTCACAACTATGGTTGGATCTTGTCATTGATACTAATCCACTGGATGGAAAATATGATCAACTTGTGCAACTTTCTGTCTCTCCAGTTAACTTGAAATATCATGCTCCTGCAGTAAACAATGCTATTGATGTAGGTTTTACTTCATAATTTTGATAATAAGTAGGTTTCTATTAAAACTTTTAAGCCTAGCAAGCAGCAATTTTCAGGTTTTTAAACCTCCCGAATCAGTAAAATTGAATCAGTTGACAGCGGTTGCAATGTCTAGATATGAAGAAGTAAGTTTAAATTCTATTAAACTGATTATTCCGTGATGAAAAAACCATCCTTAGGTTAAATCTCGCTCGGTGACTGGTCTAGCCCACGCTGTGGAAAATAAATCGAAGCTTGTGCTGGATATTAAGATCCAGCCAGCCAGACTAATGGTATCTGAAGGAGGAATATTCAATGCTAGCAAACCAACTATCCTAGCCGATCTAGGAATGCTAACTATATCGACTATTGAACAGAAATTGGTACATTTTGATTTTGTGCCAAGTACACAAAATATTTATATGGATGATATGCGGATACTATTTTTTCAGGATGTCACTCCAGATAATAAGTTGCAAGCACTAATGAACCAAGCATATGATAAATTCCGTGTTGAACTCAGTAATGTTGTAATATGCATGGGAGAAGTAAGTTCGTGCTGCATTCTAAAGCATATTTAAGAATAAACATTTTTCAGGATATGAAATCTGCGTTTGAATCTTTATCTGTAAAGGATAGTCCTTTACATATTCTTCAGCCAACAGGACTAGACATTCAGATTCATAAATGTTCGATTGATGATCTTAGATTACCACGGTTAGTTCTCTCATTTTTCGAAAAGTTCTTTGTTTCCACAATAATTTTTGTTTTATTTCAAAACAATAATATTTAACTACATTTTTTCCTTTCAAAGGCATCAATTTTTCCTGTCTTGTTAAGTCTCTATTTCACTTATTTAGATATTTTATATATTCTTTTATTTTTAGAATCCGTTTGGTAGGGAACCTACCAGATATTGTTATTGGAATTTCGGATAGACGTCTTGTGATGTTAACGAAACTCCTATTGTCAATTCCCAAACTTGAAGAAGAAACAGAACCACTCACTGTGGAAGCGTTACCTCATGTGAAGTCCGCTCTAAAAGTTAAAGATAGGGCGAAAATGAAAAGTATAATGGAAGTTGAAGAGGTACTTCATAATTTTCATTTTTCAATTAGATAAAGGGCATCTTAACGTTTTGACTACTTTTAGATAGAAGATGCTGAATCAGTTGGTACAGTAGCAAATGAAAAGGCATCAGGTGTTGATAAATCGAGAACCAGTGAGCAGCAAGTGCAAATTGAACTGGACCTTAACCTTAATCAGGTATTTATTATACACTGATAAATATTTTTCTACGAATTTCTCAACAATTAAGTACTGTCTTTCAGATTGGACTCATAATTTCTCGTGGCAATAACGTGTTATGCAATGTGTCGATTTTAAGAATGGGTTGTAAACTTCAAATGAGAACATTTGATATGGTCATCATGGCTGAGGTTGATTATCTAGGATTTATTTGTTATCCACTAGTGTAGTGTTTAATGGAAATATTGTAGATCGGTTCGGTACAAGTATCCCTTCCAACATTTCACTCTCTTGATCCTATGAGGGATAGTCTTTACCTAATAGATAATAATGATAATGATGGAGCTCTTATGAAACTTAAGTTCATACAAGTGAGGAAATTTCGAAAAATGTTGTATTACTATTTTTGTATCAATAGTTTATTACAGTGTTTAAGGCAAATCCTGAGTCTCCATTCTTTGCTACTGAATACCAAATGACAGAACAAGCAATTGACTTCAAATTTAGTAAGCTCAATGTTTCGCTTCATCAGGTTGGTTAAATAGAGCGTAACCTTTTACATATTTGATATGTGGTTAAACGGATATTTTGTTTAGCAAGGTCTGATGGAGTTGAAAAAATTTGGTGAGAATTTACAAACAGAAATCGCTTCTCTACATAAAGGACAGATAGAAGAAGTTATTGAAGAGGGTACAAGAAAACTTAGTAGGAAATTAAGTGAAAGGTAAAGAAATTTGCACTTTTAATCAAACAGAATGTCATAGCAAACTGTTTACAGTATGGAGTATCTGGCTGCTGTGTCTCGCGAGACTCAATCAGCAGCTATTTCTGAAAAAAGAAAAAGGAGAAAAGAGAAATTAATGTTGGAAAGCGATCCTTTGGTAATCAAGATGCGTATTGATGCTACCATTGGCAGTTTAGCTGTACTCATAGGGACTGAAAATGCTTTGGATACTATAGTTGCTGTTGAAAATGTAGGATATACTGTTGATTTTTACATATCTTATAATTTGTAAATTTACTGACTAATAAAGGAAGTATAACTTTTAGGTATGTGCAGATGTCAAAATGACATTGAAGGCTATGGATGTAACTGCTAGTCTTCATGCCATAAAAATGGAAGATATGACTCAGGGAGCATTATACAGGTTCTTGGATTTCAAGTTAAAATATTACATGAAATATCGCTTATTTTATTCAGGAAACTTCTCTCTGTAGCTGGTGATAAAGAAATGCTTAAATTTGAGATGACACAATTCCAGCGTACAAACGCAGAAAAAAGGGCAATGTTAGCTACTGACGTCGACATGAATGTTAAAGTAAGTTTATCCGTTTATATTTTTGCAATTAATAAACCGAGGTTTATATTTAATGAAGTAATATCTGCATTTCTACTAATTCATACAACGATTATTCTAGTGGGTTTTTTAAGGTTCGTCTGGCGCGGATGAGATTTGTCTTCCTTAATTTGTGGCTTACTCGTTTGATGGCGTGGCTGGCTCCATTTCAAGAAGAAGCTAAACGTGCAGCTAATGCAGCTCAAGTTGTCAGTATAATTTAAAACTAGTACTTGGGTGAAGTGATATTTACTATTTGAATGTACTTTACTTCTAGGCAGCAGCCGAGAAAGCTGCAGAGGCCGCTCATAATGTGAAACAAATAATGGCGGAATCTCCACCACGAATAGGTCTTGACATTAATTTAGATGCTCCTGTTATTATTCTGCCTAGATTATCAACAAGTCATGACGTCGTTGTTCTAATTCTTGGTATGTTTATGAAGCACTAATTATTTTACAATGGAATCTATCTAAATATGTTCATAGCATATTTTTACAGGTAATCTGACAGTGAACAACATGATCATGGGAAACGATAAATATTCTAAGATTGTTATGGATAATATGGATGTTAAGCTAACAGAAATGAAATTTGGAATGTAAATTATTATCTCATTATATTTATTATATTTTGTGTTACTATGTAATTATTGTTTTAGTGGTCGAGTAGATGATAAAACGGAAGTAGCTTCTATGTGCAATATTCTAAAGCCCTTAACTTTTGTAATATCGATTAAAAGGTGGGTGTGTATGAATATTTTCTTATAATAGCTATTAAAATTGGTGTTTTTAAAGAAACTTAACCTTCGGCGCCATGAAGGACTTACCAGAAATTGCTCTGGATGCTCATATTCCTTCAATTGAACTCGACATGTCTGAAGAAGACTATACAACACTTATGAATGTTGGTTATATATATATGTATATATATAATTAATCAATGGCATGAGATTTTTAGACGCTTAATGGCAATCTTGCGGAAGGCAAAGACATAACTCCTAATAAAATGTCTTCTATTGAAATGCCAAGTGAATCGTGTGCATTGGATTTCGATCCTGAAATGGAAGTAAAGGCATGTAGTTTTCTCTTCAATGTTTATCCACTGATGTTGTCAAAAGTATAGTTATTTAACGTTTAAAAAAAGGCTATTTTAAAGTTATAGAAACATAATTTCCTGAATTTCTGTCGCATTTATTTCTGAAAAATCTCAACATCACACATTTCAAGCACGTTGTGAAGAAGAAAAGTATAGCAGTTAGAAGAGCTTCATCTGGTCCATCGCCTACTTCTTCTCCAGTTCGTCTTTCATCGAAGCCAAAAATAGTCTTTCAGTTCAACATCGATAAGATCGTTGCTGTACTCTACACAGGTGTGTATTATTTATGGCGTTAACATTACTTCTATTAATATTAATATATAGGTGGCACTTCGCAAGGAACTCGAGATCTATTAAATGCTTTTGCTGCTATGCGCCTTGAGGGGCTGAGTTTTACTGGATCCGTTAAAGTATGCCTTTTAAACCAGTCATCAAATGGTTACTATGGCAGTAGTGATTCAATACGTATGTAATTTAGTTAACTATATTTTAAGGAAGACACCGCTATGAGCGTTAGTCTGTCATTAAATACGTTTACAATGAGAGATGAACGGAGGGAAAAGACGAAAATTAACCAGTTATTGGATAAGAAGAAAGGTCATGAGAATGAGCGTTTCCTTTCCCTTGGATTTATTCAAAGTCCAGATCAAAATAAAAATGGTAAGTAATATAAATATATAAAACTCTGGTATATATTACAGCTATTTATTAGGTCAGAGAAAATAATCATTGAGGTTTCCATGATTTTAAATTTTACGCCAGTTTTTCTGAATATCTTCATCTTTTGTTATAGTAATGTGACACATCGTTATAGACAATGAAATTAGTACTACTGATTTCTCTTGTTGTCAATTGTTTAGTATTTTTGAAATATAACTGCTTAAATTAGTCATAGAAAGAGAAGCAAACTCAGGCAATTTTATTGTATGAGTTCAAAATGAGGTATAATATAGCGAGAAATGCTCGCTATTTCATCCAAGATTTTAGTCAAAGGACCGCCACTGAACTTACAACTCAACATTGGTTCTAAAAATGTCGTGGCGGAAATGAAAACCTTGAAGGTGAGGAGAATCGTGGACGTCTCCCAGCTATTGGCGACCATCAATTGAGGGCCATTATTGAAGTGGACCCACATAAAATAACTCGATAGGTGGCAGAAGAACTCAATTTTATAAAATAATCGTTCAACATTTACGCCTAATTGGAAAAAGAAAACTGGACAAATGCGTACCATGTGTGCTGAACGAACATTCGGCGATACGAAATCTGCTCTACGCTTCTCTTGCTCTAAAAAAAGTTCTTTTTTGATCGCGTTGTCATGTTATGAGAAGTGGATTCTGTACAACAATCAGAAATCATCATCACAGTTATATCTAAGAGAAACACCAAAACAGTTTCATTAACGGAAGCTTCATGAAGAAGAAAAAAAATTAGTCACTGCTTGGTGGTCGGCAAGTGCATTATTTACTACAGTTCTTTAAATCCTAGAGAAAAACAATAACAGCAGATAGATCGACAAAATGCACTAGAAAGCAGACTGTTTACGTCCAGCACTAGTTTAACTGAAAGGCACAAGTTATTCGTGACAACGTTCGACCACACGTCTCACAATTAACTTTAAAAATATGAAATATACTAGATTATGGAACTTTACCTAGCCTATCTTATTCTCCATCCCTCTGTTCGACCGACTATCACTTATTCAAACATCTTCCTATAAAAGAATGTGTTCAAAGATCAAGTAGTAGCTAAAAACGCGGTGGTTGAAAACTAATTATTTTTTCTCGACTTAGTACATTTTTGATTTTACAGTGAACATCAAGATGTCGGCCTTCTTCATTTGTCTTTGTCCTGAATTTCTTGGTTGTCTCACTCGCTTTTTTGCGGTATCAAAGACAACTGAAGAAATAGATCAAGAGGCAATATCAGCGAAGAACCGGGGGAGTATTGCTGCTCCTCATAGTCAGCAAGGTCCTGCTCATACGATTGATGAGGCACCAACCACTAGTATCTTATTTGACTGTGATATGCAGGTCAATTTTAAACTTTTTATGCATAGTAGTAAGTTATTCGATATTTCAAATTTCAGGGTGTTGAGGTTATTTTGGTAGAAGATTCGATGCGACCAGAGAGCAGTCAGGCACTTATTCTTTCCCTTAACATGAAATTGACTGCGGAACCGGTATGCTCCAATATTTTGGTAGTTTATTTTAAACTCAATTTCTTTATTGTAGGGCTCTACTCAGCAAGTAATGGAAGGTGGCATTAAAAAACTAGCAGTATTCAGCTCATATTTCTTGCCAGAGAGGAGAAATGAAGTGACGTATGAAGTTGGTTGTTTCCTTAATTCATAAGTTTAGGATGTCTCATGTTTTTCTATAAGTTTAAAAAATGAGACAACAGATACAGATCCTTCTGTTTACTGTTTATATATGAAAACTTTTTAAAGACATATTGGGCATATTTTAAATTTTAGGTATTAAAACCTATGGACATTGACATAAATATGAAAATTGACAATGAGACAAATGAGACGAATATCGTACTTAAAATGTCTCCAATGGAAGTGCGAATGTCACCATCTATTATCCGATTACTGTCCTCAGTGAATTCAGAATTTTCCAAGAGCAGTGCAGTGGTCAGATATTACATATCTACTTAAGTTAGACTAAAATTTCACTAAACTAGTGGTTGCGGAACTATTATTTTGCAGGATCCAGCAATCAACTCAACGGTTCCCAAACTTAAGACATACCCGAATTATTGGAATAAAACATACATTGATCAGAAGAAGTGAGGCTTTATGGCTGTAAAAAAGTGAATAGCTTATATATTCGATTTTTTTTGTAGGTTTTGGTTTTTCAACGTATATACAGCTGAAGAGGCGTGTGAATCAAATGATGATTTACTTTCCGACCAGCTTATTAAAGCACCAGTGGAAAATGCTCATGTCGAAATCGAGAGGATTAGTTTTACACTTGAAGCTGGGAATAGCTCTGTCAGTTTATTACTTTTTATTACATTAGTCAGATAGTAATAAATTATTTTTAGATACCTGTTCCTCTCATATTTCTTGATATGCTAATTAATGCGAAGGCATCGGGATGGTCATCTGCCTTAAATGCAACTGCTGATGTGTCTCTTCAGATGTCTTACTACAATGAAGCTTTTAGGCATGTTTACATTTTGCTTTGTTGAGTATATAAAAGTCGCTACACTATTTCTTTTCAGTGTGTGGGAACCAGTAATAGAGCCAATTGAAATTGCTCCAGAGACTTGGAGAAGATGGAATCTAAAAATAGCGGTTCGTCAAATTAGAATTTTCTTATCGCCATTGGTGCATAACAGTATTTGAATATAGGTGAAAGGTCGGAACAAGTTAGATACCGGCGATTTGAGTCCGGCAATGGACATAAAAATTGAAGCTGACAAGATGCTCAACTTGACCATTACGAAATCACTCATATCATTGCTAAACCAGTTATCAGACGTATGTTATTATTATATATGCATTCATTTTGTTTTTTTAATGGAATAATCATGCTCATTTTCCCAGGTCTTCGCCCAGGCAGCAAAGCAGAACTCACCACCCACTAGTCGTCATTTGCCTGGTATCTCTCCATTCATTATTCTTAATGAATCAGGAATGTTGGTGAAGATTTTGGACTCAGACAGCTTTAAGGTGGTAAATTCTCCTTAAATATTAATAGCTATGTTATTTAGTTATTTATTTGTAGATGAGTGACGATGGCAGACCAATTGACGCCACACACGGCGCATTTGTTGATCTTGTTATGCGTAAGGAAGCAGCACTAAAAATTGATAAAGTTTGTTCTAACCTTTTAGAAATAGCATGTTCGATTATTACCATTGGTTTCTATATATTTATAGAACGATGAACGACTAAGTACGAATCAGGTGGAATTGAGTGCTGATCTTCGTATTGAACTGCTTAATACAGTAAGAGAAGTAAAGATTGGGCGAGCGGGCAAGTCTGTAATTTCTCTTCCAAAGAAAAGTGATGCCGGAAAACAGTGGAAGGTACTTTATCTCAACTGATTTTTTGAATAGGAAGTTTAAGTATTTTTTCAATACAGGTGATTGCGGAAACAACAATTGAAAATGGACGTCGTTTGGTGATGTTATCATCTCATATTCAAGTTGTGAACCACTTGGATATTGACATAGAGTTATATTCAAAAAGGGATACAGCGCTTGATTTGTTTGGAGTGGTAGCATCGAAAGGAACGCTTCGCCTTGCTGTACGTTTGCTTTTCACACCCACAGGAGAAATATATTTCAAACCAGTTAATGAAAAGTTAGTTCTGTCAGCATAATCAGATTTACCGTTTATCAATTTTTACTGAATAATTTGGTATAATTTATATTTTCAGATTTGAGATTAGCTTTGAGCCACTTAATTGGCATTCATTCGAGAATAACGCGCATCAAATTATTCGTTGTGATTATAGCGCAGATATGTCTCAGGGGTATTTCTTTGAGGCTGTCATTAACGAGGAGCAAGTTCAGGAAGGCAAGAATCTTCATAGTTTAGATTATGTGATCACATCTCTGCCATTTTTATTTCAGGACTAGAGCATACAACTGGATTTTATGTTGTACACCTGTACCCTCCAATGGAATTCTATAATATTCTTCCCTTTCCAATTACTATCGAGCAGCCTATTGGTTTGGATCTTAACCCTGGAAATAGTACATTGCTTAATATCATACCGGGACATAAATTGAAACTATGGGTACACATTATAAAATAAACTTCCTTTAGGTTAAGTAATCTTATTTAGAAAGTACTTCATTAAATTATGCATTTATTCTTTGCGCTATATTCAAATATTTTGAGGCTTCACATATGGGTGAAATGTATTGTCTGGATATGAAGATCCCTGAAGAGCAGAAGAATCTTGAAGTGGTTGCTCTAAACACAGAAACAGGCTCTGCTGAACTGGTTAATATCTTTATCTTTCATTTATTGTTTTACTTTATAATTAACTCCAAATTATTTATTAGCTACTCGGTATTCATTGGAGTCGCGAACACGGAAATCTCAAAGCTTATTTGTATGCTCCATTTTGGCTAGTAAACAACACCTCAAGAACTCTCAGACATATGGTTTGTTTTAATAGTAAATATAACATTTTTGATAATTTTGCTACGTACTATAATATTGTAATTTGATTAAATTATACTGGCCTAGTAGATTAAGTGTTGCTTGGGACCCAGCTTGCATGTCACTATTTCTCCCTTTGCTTTAATGTGTCTTTTTCCTGTTTAAATTCAGTGCATTCGGCGTAAAGTTAATGTTGAAGCCTTGTCGGTTCTAGGAAAGTGCCATCGGTTTCATTGAAAAAACTGCAAATCACTGCGTGCCGTGCAGAAAGACAGTTCCTGTTGATCAGGTGAAATTCGTTGCTTGGCTAGTGATAATTGTGCTGTTCCCACTGCGTTTCAATGTTAACCAAATGTTTATTTAGATCAAGTAGGAACTAAGGCTGGCCTTAATAATTGCTGCCCTTTGTGAAAGTTTTTATGTATATTCTCGTTTGTTTTGTTTCACTACTTTTGTTCCACTATATATTTTAAATATATTTCAGGATACTGATTACGCACTGAAACATGCACCAGATCAGAATCCAATAATTCTACCTTTTCCTAGTACAGATTTTACTAAGAAGAAAAAGGTTAGATATACATAAGTTTTCACAGTATAGTTATTTCGAAGTAGTTTTCACTTGTTGAACATTGTTTTTTAAGTCACGTATTCAAGTGGAAGACCTTTCTACTTGGTCTGATGAATTTCCCTTAGATACTGTGGGCAATCCGGCTAGAATAATATGTAAAGAAAAGGATAGAGAATATGAAGTATGTTGTAAAACTTTAATATTAGCATTTAATAACCACCTATCTCATAATTGAGTTTCATTGCAGCTGACTGTAGACATCAAATTATGTCAGTCTGGTTTAACGAAAATTGTAACTTTTTGCCCATTCTACCTAGTGTCCAATCTGGGTAAATTTGATATAGAAATAAAAGAGGATGGGTCGAGTGAATGGATTGTTATTCCTGCTGAGAAGGTAGGAGAAGAATATGACCATGATATTACATGTCTTTTTTTTTACTGTCAGAAACTTCGATAAAAAATAGTTGCTTAACATTTTAGCTTATTTTATTTGCTGCTTTTTAAAGATTTGAGACGAATAGAACAAAACTTCTAATAGCTCTTTATTTACATATATATATATATATATATTAGTATGCTCTTACAATTGTAGTGTGTTGGAATATGGCCAGTGCAGAGTACTAAGAGGAAACTATTGAGTGCTCGTTTTTCCGGTCAAACTGAAGAGTCACAGTTATTTCCAATAACAGAGAATCTTGATACTATTTGCAAGGTAATTATAACGTCATTAAAATTGAATTTTTTATCTGTAGCATAATCTTTAATATATTATAGATTGCTGGTGATGCTGTGGGTATGAATGTATGTGTTTCAACCAGCGAATCCTCAGTGGCTGTTCATATCACCCCATTCCAGCCAGGAATGGCTCCTGTTTGTGTCATGAATAACCTCAAGGTTTAAATCCAAATTATACTATTATTTTATACGCAGGGTGCGCCAAAAGTTTTGATACGGATGTCAAGACGCATAATTTGTGATAAAAACAGTATTCAACATGAAAATTTAACCGGATGTACATAAGATACCTAGAAGTAATTTAGTCTATTAGGTATTCAAAGTCTCCTCCTTTTACGGTACCACAAACTCGTAGACGCCTCTGGAAGCTACCCACTACGAGCCGCAGCCCGTCTTGACCAGTTTCGTTCTAACAGTTGACAAAGCTGCTTTAAGAGAGCCCAAATTGTTATAGGATGTTCTACTTAGCTTGCCCTCCAATAGTAATCAAATTGAAAAGTCCATCGGGCTCAGATCAAGTGAATTTGATGGCCAAATATCTGCACCAAAAGTCTGGCACGTTGCCCGCACACCTCCAAAGTTGTTTTGGCTCCATAAGCGGTACCCAGTCCTGATGAAATGTCCAATTCTATGATCCCAAGTGTTGAGGCCAATGAACCGTCACCTTCAAAGGGATTTCGTCTTGGTAGTATTTCACATTCATTTTGACATTTTTATCGACCTATACCAACGGAGTCTTCCCAGATGCGGTTATTCTGACCCAAGCCATGACAAATGACGGAAAATGACTCCTGCTACGAACGGATGCTCTTTCAGACATCCGGTGTCAACGTTGAAGAAATTGTCTATTATTTTGACTACTGCAGGCGGGGTTAACAGTGAAAATGTTTTCATTAGTGAAGAGCACATTCGAGGCGCGACCTGGCTCGGTCTGGCCGAGCGACGTTTAGAAGTTTCTTCGCTTTTTCGTAACGATTGGCCTTCATTTTCTCCGTCTACATATGAGTTTGACGATTGTCCTCATCGATATTGGACTAATATTGAGGTTAGAACCCATCTTCCTCATCAATTCTTGGTATCTCGAAGGATCTTCTTGACAATTTTTCAAAATACGAGAAGTGTTCACGGACCTGGATCTTCCATTCCTAGGATGTTCTTTTACTATACCAAATTTCTGGTATCGTTTCACAATCCGGTGAAACAAGCACTTTTGTGACACCGAGCTTCTTAACCATCCCAACACTTTTGTTCTTGCTCATGCAAGTGGATGGTGGCAGTTCGTAGAGCTTTGAACCCCATCTAACAGTTCGGAGATGAGATAATTGGATGACATTTTAAACATACCTCAAGGAGGTTTTAAGTAACACATACTCATTAATTCAACGAATTGCTACGCCTTAAATGCAAATTTAAGAACACTTGAATTTTGTATTAGATCTTTTCGCGTACCCTGTACATAATTCTTCAGATTCCTGTAACCTTCGGCCAGAAAGGTCATAACAAAACAACAATTTGTCGTAACGAAATGGCTTTCTTTACCTGGGCAAATTTATTGGATCTCCGTCTACTTGAAGTAGAAGTTGGTGAATTCCATGGTGAAGACATGCTCGACCAAAATAGATTTGCTGAATTTCAACCCGACAAAAGTGTGAGAAGGTGCTTTCTTATGCTTCATTTACGTCTATTTTAGCTCAATTTTGAAGTAAAAACCTAATGATTTATACAGATTTGCGTATTTGGTCAATTTTCTGATTGGACGTCAGCGAACATTACTTTTCACAGACGATTTGGACATTGCTCGCATGGCCTATGGGTCATGGGAGACGGATAGCGTCAATATGCAAGCAGAGATTAGTTTACAAGGAATTGGGCTAAGTATTGTTGATAACTGTGTGGGCAAAGAGGTATGTGTCCGTTTGCAATAGTCTACTACTGTTAGTAAATTTTGAGATTAGTGTTCAAACATGATTTTACAGCTTTTGTATATTGGTATATCGTCGTCTGATATTTTATGGGAAGAAGAAGTTAAAAGTGGGCGCTTCAAACCATTAACTGTCAAATATATGCAAGAGCTAGAGAAAAAATATCAATGCCATATTTTAGAACCAAAAAATACTTATCAGGTAAGAAGCAGCGAATATCTATGTGGAAACCTGCACTTTTTTCATCATATTATTTATCTTAGTTCGATAATATTGTTATTATTTTAGGCTTTAGACAACTTCGAAGTTAATCTTGCAACAATGATTATAAAGAAAAAAAAGAAAGAAGTTAAAATTAGGCGTGTTTTTGAGCAAGGTGAGAGTCACAGTTTTTGTTTTCCTAATTTTACTGTATTTATACATATTTTTAAAGGTATCTGGGCTACGTACGGAAAGAGTGCTCAGCGTACACGATTGCACCTCAAGCTTAATCACTTACAAGTAGACAATCAGGCATGTTTCTCCTTTCTGTTCACTTTTTACTAAAAATAATGGATTAGAGCTCTTCTTATTCAGCTAGAAACTTGTGTTTTTCCTCGCGTACTTGCTGTGGTTCCTCCTCCGAAAAGTGTCATAGCAGATAACGGTATTGTTCAATATATATCAAATTTTAATAATCAAGTAGTTATATATTGTACCCATAGCTCCGAAGCCTTTTGTGGAGATGTCCTTCTTACAACGTCAAACTGAGTATTCTTCAATTCCTGAAGTTGAATATGCTCATGTGCTTGTGCAAGAGTTCTCCGTACAAGCTGATCAGGGACTAATTAATGCGTTTATGGCACTACTTGCAAGTGAAGTCAACAAAGAACCCTATGGCGTAAGATTATGATTGTTTTGGGCTAACGGTATACTTTTTGTATAATCATTTTCGATTAGTTGAGTACTTTCAGAAGACGAAGTTTGAAGAGGATATGGCGATAGCTTCTATTCGGCTAGAAGACACTGCTCAGCTGTACAAGTCTCATCGGCCTAAATGCTTCTATAATGATTTGCATATTTCGCCTCTAATGGCTAGTATTACCAGTTTAATTTACGTCCATTGTCAACAATGATAATTTAGATGTAAGTTGATTACAGATTCATCTCTCGTTCTCTCAAGGTGGAACAAGTGGGGAAGGAGGTGCAGCAATGCCTATACAATCAGAATTTTTCAAGGTTCTATTCCAAAGTGTTGGGGTTTCAATTACGGAACTACAAGATGTCGTATTCAAGTCCGTTATACGAAGTATTCCATGAATAGGACTTTGTTACTGTACAATTTCTCTATTTATATGTTTTAGACTCGCATATTTTGAACGGAAATGTGTCTTCTACAGTTCTGATCAACTGAATTCAGAGATTGTTTCTCACTATGTAAAACAAGCACTTAAACAGGTGGTTATGTAGTATCAGGGATCATTCCGTCTTATTTAAAAAGGAAGAAAGAGGGAAAGAAGTGTTATTAAAAACTTGAAGTTTTTTGAAGATGTATGTACTAGTCTTGGGTCTCGATATTATTGGAAATCCCTTTGGGTTGGTTCGCGATTTGTCTGCTGGTGTAGAAGATTTATTTTATCAACCTTTCCAAGGATTAATACAAGGGCCTGAGGTATTGATTACATCTGTGTTATAACTTAATTCATGAAGTAATCGTATCTAACCTATTTTGCTGTTTTGCATATATTTTATAACAGGTAATATTTTAATTATTCATGACAGGAAATGCTTACGGGTGTAGCTATTGGAGTACAATCAATGTTTGGCCATGCTGTTGGAGGAGCTGCTGGTGCTGTTGGTCGTATAACTGGAACTGTGGGGAAAGGAGTTGCTGCCTTAACTTTTGACTCTGAATATCAGAGGAAGAGACAGGTATTATAAGTTTCCTTCTCCTTTTCATTTTTGGCATTTGCTGCTACGTGGGTCTTTAACCTGTAAGAAAGGTCTTATAGTAGACAAAGCATAATATATTTTAAAATCAGAGAACTTCTGAATGTGACTGAACATTCCCTCTATAATCAGGCAATACATAGCTTCTAGTATATAAAAGAATAACTTCTTATATACTTAAACATCAAAAACTAGTACAAATTATAGTCAAAGATTGTAGGAATATTTTGGTTAGAACAACCAATAAATGTCCCATAGGAAACTAATAAAGCTTGCTTAATAGTAAATTTTCCTCAAAGGCATTGTATTAGGTGTGTGCAAGAGTCTTAGTTGTTTTTCCCAAACTTCCAATTTATTCCAGTACTATGTAAAATACAGTTCAATCATCAACATATTTTCGATGGTTTTTTATGACCTTCTGCCATCTCTCGAATATATTTTGGATTCCTTCGCAAAAGAACAACCTGGGCTTCGAGNCTGCATCGATGGGAATAATCCGAAGACGTCAAGTCGAGTGAATAAGCCGTATGAGGAAGAACTTCCCAGCCCAAGTTCAAAATGGTCAGCTGAGTACTCAAAGCAACATGCGGCCTAGCGTTGTCGGGGAGCAAACCGACCTTCCTACTTCCTTACCCATGAAATGGTCTTTCTGTTCTATTAGGTTGTCAGTTGACGACAGTAGTGTTCGGCAACA
>JAJAVP010000097.1:168569-188399 GCA_020740425.3 Heterorhabditis indica
GTCGCCACTGTTTTGTGAGGATTTGTTTACCATTAAATCGCAACATATGACTTCTAAAAAACTACAAGACTAACACTACAAATAGGCCAAAAGGCGGGAATTAATTTAAGTTTTGAGTGGTTATACCAGTGCTGGAAAAAAGGACTAAAATCCTTGCATACATCTAATATTTTATTCTAGTTTTGTGTTGAAAACCAAACTGAATTTCATTTTCCTTATTTATTAAAAATATTAGTTTAGGAGGATCTTAACCGTAGGCCACAATCCTTCGGAGAAGGTATGGCTCGCGGTGTGAAGGGGCTTAGTATGGGGGTTGTTGGTGGTATCACTGGTGTCGTTACTAAACCAATCGAAGGTGCCCGTCAAGAGGGTGGGCTTGGATTTGTAAAAGGCGTAGGAAAAGTTCGTTATTTACCTTGCCTGATCAGTAATTACTATTTGTGTGCGCTATAGTTATCGTTTTCTAGGGACTCATCGGAGTTGTCACCCGCCCTGTTTCTGGTGTAGTGGACTTTGCAAGTAGCACCCTTAACTCAGTTCGCAATGTTGCTGGTACAAGCAGAGAGGCGAATGCTCTCCGGCCTCCAAGAGTTATCCGTGCTGATCACTTAGTCAGACCCTATAGTCTTAACGAAGCACAAGGTTTTAAAATATTTAATGTAAGCACTATTTTTATTGATATAATCATATTAACTTATTTTCTTTTATCAATTATAGTTTCATAACTTTATAGGACACAGAACGTGGAGAATTGGCAGAAACAGATGAGTTTATTACGTATGCGCCAATATCAGATAAGATGGTTCTTCTGGTAACTAATAAGCAGTTGGTTAGTGCTGTATGCATTTTGTCTATTCGAATTAGCTTTACTGGCTTGTTTCAACATATTTTCCTACTTTTCAGGTTTTAGCGAAGCGAAGCGACGTATTGGGGACGTGGATGATAGAATGGCAGATAGGATATGAAAAGATCCATGAACCAGAGTTTATTCCACATGGAGTAAAAATACTTTTCAAGGTCTATTTCTAATGGATTAATTTTTTTCATGAAATCAGACATATTCATCTCGCTTATAGGAAAAGAAGCAAGGCTTTTTTGGTCTTGGATCATCATCACAAGGCAAAATCATTACCTTCGAGAATTCAGAGGTTAGTTTAGCAATCTATTGATAATTTAGGATAATTTAAGCGATAGTTGAATTAATATGTTTCAGTGTTCACCGTGTCCAAATATCTAAACATGTTAACTTTATAGTTCACGTAATTTCAGTCGATCCAGCTCAAGGTTTTGACTGCTTACAAGGCTGCGATATTAGCATGAGTTCCCTTCTTTTTTCGTCCGGGAAGTGTTACCTTCAGTTTGGATATCATTATTGCATTTTCCAACATGCCTTTTATGCCTTTTATCATAATATTTCTTAAATATGCTTTTTAGTTTCTTGTACATAATCGCGTCTGTAAAAATGTGAATAGTTTAATGGTGTTTTCTTCATTTAATTACTGGTTCAGTTATAAATAATAAACTTTGACACTTTTTATTTATATGCACTATTTTCCTTATGATATGGTGATACTCTTAACCATCTTATTGGATGGCGGATCAAAATCTGAGTGGTATTTTCTCCTTGATTTAAGGGATATTCCTGAATAGCATTGAACTGAATGTATCGGTCTCCCGATGAGGTCGTTCATCCATGTAATCGACTGTTCCCTTTCGCTCAATCCTCGCCCCATTGCGCCCAATTCAGAGCAACAAACCCAGTTAGCGCACTAGAGGACCATTGCCGCTCAACTCTTGTTTGGTGGCTAACAGTTCCTCTGATCAAAAGTGGCAGGACTTAGTGGGTTGGGGCTAAGATTGGAGTTTTCAGTGTTTTATAGAGTACAGTTACCTATGTGACTAAATGTAGTACGAAGAAATATGGGGGATGTGGAAGATTGGTATCAAATCATCAAAAATAGTGAAATTCGACTAATGTAAGTAGTGTCAGTGGCTATCATTATTTTACGTGAACCCATATTTAACTGTGAAACCTATGGCTTTCTCAAGTGGTAACAGAAGTGGCAATTATGCTGATGATACGAACCGTAAGGACGACCTCTGTAAGCGCAATGAGGCGAGAGGAATACAGTCGAGCGATGCTCATTCGAGGAATGATAGTTGAAGATGGCAAGAAACGTACAGGTAGGTCTTCTCTTCCCCTTACATTTCCTTATCATGTCCATTAAATTATATCCTCTCTAATCCTTCGTTTTGTTTCACATATCTCTCTTCTTACTTTTACTTTTGTACATCAAATAAAATAGCGTTATTTTTCTCGTTAAACTGTAATTACGTTCTATGATTACTCAGTTTTGGGAAGGAGTTGTAGGAAAAACAACTATTAATTTTTATAATTTTGGTAGTACTGAAAGTGAAATTTTAAAATGGGAACATATAATTTTCCATCAATTGAAATGGATAATTTATTTGCTACTAATATGTTGATTTCTAGTTCACGGTTATTCCATTTATAGTCAATAGTGTTGTGTAAATTGACCATCGATGCTTTCCTATGACCCGGAGCTTTTATGTGCTTCTTCGCAGTGTCAACACGTATGAAAGCGATTCTTTTGTAAACCTCAAGGGACAGATTACGCCTGTCAGGGATTATCAACTGACAGGCAAATACAGTAAGCCGGAAGCTTAAACATCGCTGTGAATGCACTATGACACATTCCTTTTTGCTTTGACTACCTCTTTGTCCTCTCACTTTCATGCACTATTTACTTTTATCACTTCTAGCTCTCACTCACGTCATATCTATAAGATTTATCCTCAAGTTATTTCTTGAGAATATTTGAAAACATTTTATCAACTGGAAATGCTAACAATTCTAAGCTAATTAAATGTATTATTGGTTACTGAAAATTTGAAGTAGTCTATTGAAAAAAGTTATGCTCGGCACAAATTAATTTCTGCTGAACTTACAACGTTTAGGTAAGACCAGATCGCGGTTGCAAATGTGTTTAACTCTTTTATGGTTGTTTTTAGTTGCAAGACACATTCTCTTGCGCCGTGTGTAGTGAACCAGCACGTGGATTTCACTTCGGAGCCTTCACATGTGAAGGCTGCAAGGTGGGTGGGAGTAGAAGAGTTCCAAGCAAAAGAAATATTCTTATAATCAGTTACGTTATTTAATAGTTTCGCGTAGTGTTGACTAAAGAGTACAGAAAATTTATTTTAAAATGTAGTTACCTAGAAAATTTCGGTGGGGAAAAATGGTGCTAAGTTTAGATTCTATTTAAAGTTTAGTCATTCTTTGGCCGTACATGTCTAAAAAAGAGCCAGGAGAAGTTCGAATGCAAGAACAATGGAGAATGCGATGTTATTGTAAGGCTATATATGTATTTCTTAGACTATTTCTTAGTATTCTATGTTTAAAAACTAGTTTCTTTATATCCGTAAAACCACATTTCATTTCATTTAAAATTAAGCGTTTAATTTAGGGCTTAAATAGGACATCATGTAAAGCGTGTCGCTATCGTAGATGTCTAGATGTTGGCATGTCACCTTTAAGTCAGTTATAAGCCTTTTATATGTAAAATTATTTCACTTTCTGTCTCATCTTTATTTCTTCACTAAAATTATACAAAAGCTTCTTATTCCATTAATTTCTAACTGCATCTTCGTTTATCAGATTCCCGCTTTGGTCGTCGGTCTAAATACTTCAAAGTGTCTATGGCGGATCACGTTCTTAAGCCATCTTCATCATTTACTTTTACTCCATATTCATTTCCTGGTACCCTTCCTGTTTTTTCTTTATCTCCTCCACCCCCTCCTCCACTGCATAGTTCTTATGTCTCACACCTTACCCATTTAAATCCTCTCTTACTCTTTCAGCTCATTCATTTGTACACGGTTTATCGAGAGCCGTTAAACCGTACACACAATTTGTTCTAGTCGTGTATCGTATCTAACTATAGGCACTGTCTCATTCGGGTGAATAAATACTTATACCGTTATACTTTTGACGCAGTTCCTATGGGCGGAGCTTGGCGCATTGATCAACTGCTAGGCTCGCATGCGGCCGCCATGGTTACAGTAACCTATTATCTGAACATCATAATTTCTATTATATTGTTATGCGTAAAGAAAATTGAAACCTTTGATGTATTTTGTGGAAATCTAACAGTATTCGAGCAGAAACGATTCGGCCCCAATTCAATTGCACTATCCTCACAGGAAACAACTGATCTTAAGGAATGCCTAGAATTATGCTGTAGTATACTCAGTAAGTTTTATCTCCTCATATTACTTAAAATGGTACTCTTATAAGGATTAAATATCTTTTAAGATTTATCATTTTATGTTATATTAAAAAATTGGCCTTTTTATCATAATATGACTGCTCCACAGCTCCCAATAATGAAGTTAGCATTTTGGCTTGGTAGGTATCCACGGAAACGGAGATATTTGAGAAACAATGTGCGGGAAATAATCTATATCCCGATACCGTCGACTAAATTCCAATTTAATTACATGAAAAAGTACATCAAGAGCCTATCTTATGAAACATAAAAGTTTGTTTTCATGATGACTTCTCGGTCCAGTTTTTGCATTAATAAATGTTATGACTATAGATCAATTCGTAGGCCGATTGGAGGCCGTCTTTATACTTTTCACATTTGAAATCGAATTCGGAATGGGATAGTGTCGTCATTTAAACAACCGACATCCCTTTACTTTTCCCAAGGACGGATCTTCTAGCAGTCGTAAACATCTAAGAGCTCTCATAAAATAAACCTTTTGCAACATTTATCCACTTAATGTTTTAAATAAGGAAATTATTTACCACTTTAAATTATCATAACCTAGATGAATATGCGCAATGTTTCCTGTATTTATTTATTATTCTTTCAACGTCAAAAAGCGCTACTGGGGTAGAACCATGCAGTGGAATTTTGAAATATCCATATAAATTGCACGAAGTTTAACGCAAAAATCGTTTTGCTCTTTCAAAATATTTCCTGAATATTATGATTATTTAGACTGTCGAGGTGTGACGTTTATTGGAATCATCACTCCTCGACCGGGAGAGCCAAATTGCTTACTGGTTGGGTGCCAAACAAATAACTGTGAGGTGAACATACCTTCTAAAAACGAGGATGGAGTTGTTTCACTGATTCTCAGCAGAAATACGGTTGGTATTCAGATTAAATCATTCTTGGTCTCACCATTTCTCTCTTCCTATCTTTATTGTTTCATATTTTCTAAAAAAAACTATCTAAGTTGTTTTTTAACTGTATTTAATTTCTTGTTTTTGCTGGTTTTATTTTCACTCCATCTATCTGGCCTGCCTAATAACGGTGCTCCCAGAGGTGTCTGCCGCATATAATTGCTCGAAACGTTGTCTCACAACAAATCTTCGGTCCGTAATTCTCACAAATGTCATTGGTGAATAGCAAATTGAAGAAAATTATAGTGTCCAATATCTAACATTTGCGATGCTTTGAGAGGAAAATCAAGAAAAAAATAATCATTCTAAAATAAATTGCTTGAGTGAAGGTTATATGAGAAGATTTGTTATTCTATACCGATTTCGATGTGGGCTATAGACTAAAACCATTGGGTGTTTATTCAGTGAACACTTGACAGAACAAGACTGATTGGTGCATGCGCCTCTGCATCCTAGGAAACCAAGGGAACTACAACGATTAAAGCAAACGGTTCTCACTTGCACCTCTTAGGGAATACTAGTCGGCACTTTATATTCAATCACAAAATAAAAACTGTCTTTTAAATTCTATTATGTGTCGAAATTTTGTCACACTTTTTTGTACCTAGTAGAAAATTCTGCATAAGTGTGCTAGTTTAGATTCTTCAAAAGAAATTTGATTCTAAAACCCGATTTATCTTGACTGATATTTGTAATATCGCTAATTCATAGTTGTGAAACCAAATATTGTCTGTTTTCGGATATATTTCTATAATTTCTCAAACAAGATGGCGCTCTTATAAAGACCTTGTCCGAACAAGATAAATATAGCTTTTGCGAGGCGATACAGGGATAAATGAATAATTGTCTAAGCTTTAAGAAAATTATCAGCAAAGGTAGCAAGGAACTCGTTAATATGTAATGCCATTTTAATTAACACCATTAAAAAAGCAAAAAAAAAACAAATTGCTTTCAGGTGGAATCTACGACGCAAATAAATTCTTCCCAGTTAACCAAGGAATATTTGATACCAAACTCTCAACCCGTTACTACTGCTGCTGTTAATGCTCAAAATGTTACCCAAAGACCCAGTGAGACGGTGTTGACCGGGTCATTAGCTCCAGTGTGGGCAGTGGGCTTAGCGATAGTGATAGCTGTGGTCTGCGTTGGACTCAACCTCGGTCTCCTATCAGCATACATCTGCTACCGACGTCAAAAAGCAAGAAAACAAAGTGCAAACATATCAACTGCGAAAGGTCCAACTCTACACGCGTATAATCCCACTTTATAGTAGTTAGATTACATTACACCACTTACTGTATTGTATTTTATTTTGATACTTTCTTCAACCCCATCTCCTCTTCATCTTGTTATTTTTCTTCCGCTTTGTCTTGGTTACTATACAACTATGATTATTCTAGTCACTATTGTTTGGATTCCGAATGGCCTGCTTATGTACGCGGTGTTTGCCATCTTGAGAGTGGACACTGAGAACATAAATAGACGCCGAAAGTATCGTATTTATTCCTTTTATCACTAAAATCCTAATTTTTAATGGTGAAACGATTCAATCTAAGACTACAACGGGTTTCATTGTTTGTATATGATGTTCACTCACAATTGACCACTTGCCCGTGATTTGTACATTCTGTGATCATTCAATTCGAATAGATGTTAGTGTCTGAAAACCCACTCTCTTTGTGTTTCTTGTGGATTACCGCTTTCTATAGGCAATTGAATGGGACTGCAAACGGTATCGTTCGGAAAACTTAACACAAAAACCAATCGCCGTTGGAAGGACGTACAAATCTACTATTAAAAGTTTATCATTGCAATCACCTGTTTTAGATTTTAGAAAAATGTCACATCATCATTCTATTATTCGAAAAATATCCATTGTTCATTGCATTTATTTTGTTATTTAAATTGTTCCCTGGATTATGTCCAGAAATGTCATCCAATAAGTATTTAGATGTGCAAATAAAGATTTTCTATAGTTAACCATGTTACAGAATTGAAGTTGTAAAAGGAAGCGAGATAGTGGGACGAAATGAACAACTGAGTGAGAGGAACTAGAGTTCGTTGAATAGAGATTTCCGATGAAATTTGCTTTGCTGATTCTGTGATTTCGCTGTGGCTATATATATATTTATTTAACATTTAAAATATTGTATTTTAAAAGAGGCTTGCTTCTCACTCGCTAATGTTGTTTTGTACATCCACTTCAACGCAACCTTTAAGTGTATCTGTCGGCAGAAGTGCTCTAGTAGCCAAAACTCCTCCTTTTACGTAGTTGACACGTATACTGTTCCGAAAGAATAAAAATTGGAACCGGAAATCTTTATGAGGTTCACAGAAGAGGTGAATGGTAGAAAAATTATGGAACTATCAATTAAAGGAAAGAAGTATCCATGATCTGATCTAACTAATTGTAAACTTAAAAACGATCAAATAGTCGAGAATTAATCAAATTCATTTCTTTGTGACTTTTTGTTTCCCCGCCTCTATCTCTTATCCTTCCATTTAGCTTGTGCACATCAGATAATGAGATTGCAATTCCAGTGTTCCACTTTTTGCTAAATTAGAAATAATTTACTACGTTAGTCGCTAAAATATTTATTGCTTGTCCAGAAATTTAATCCCTAGAGGCTTTTCCCATTTGTTGACAACTATTGCTTAGGTTAGTCTACAAATATAGAAAAAGAGTTATTACGGTAAAATGTGCTATTTTTTCCTTCCTATCCTATTATATGAAATCTTCAATTATTTTTATACTTAATTTTTCCAATATTGAAAGTGAAATTAACGGAATGTCTTGCGATATAAAAAGTTTATGAATAATACATTCATATGAATTTAAAACTGAAGATACCTGAGAAGGATTATTTATAACTAAACTGCTCAAAAGATGCTGTCAGTACTCATTATCTTCCATTCTTGTCGAGTAGAATAAAAACAGTGAACGTGACTTCATGGCATTATTGAAGCTTAGGCATAGAGTAGTTTTACACAAAATGGCCTCAGAAGTGGCGTGGCTAAAGAAGAGTGAATAGTACTTCACGTCAATAACTATCTCGGGAAACTCATGAATTTCTGTCACAACTTCTCGACACTAGTGCAGAGAGAAATGCAAGGCTAATAAGCGCTCTGCGTAGTTATAGTGCGATTCAAGCAGACTAAGACCAAAAAAACAGGAAAGAAACATGGAATGGGTCAAGTCGAGTATATTGGGAGTAAAGATTATGCTCAAGTTTGTTCTTAATAGAAATACAGGATCCACTGCTTGAACTATTACTAGTCTTCACCTGCACATTATAATTTATGGCACGTTAACTTCATATATAAATTTCTTTTGATCGACCATAATTAACTGTTTTGATATAAATAAAAAGATAACGTCTTTGTGTTGATCACTAGGGTAAGCCTTGATCGTCTTTACTATTAGCTATCCTCCAATGGTATGGACAACAGTGGAAACTAGATTAGTAAAGATGAAATTGAATTGTCGCTGTAGGAATCAAAATACTGCTATTAATATATTTTGGCCTATGAGTTGGACCAGCTCATATCTTTTGCAATTCTATCGGGGTGTGTAGAATGGCGCTTCTATATTGAGCATATATTATCGGTTGCCTGGTCCCACCCCCTCACGCCACGCTTCCTCCGATCGATAGTCGGGCAGTGGCCGGTCAACATGGGCGACTATGACTATCTCATCAAATTTTTAGCCTTAGGAGATTCTGGAGTTGGCAAGACATCATTTCTGGTGAGTTATAGAACCTAAACAAAGAGCTATTCTGATGATTATGAACGGAAATAGTGGAAGCCATACAGATCTCAATTCGCTCTCGTGTAAGTAAACAGTATAGTAAGAAGACACGTCGAGTGAAAAAGAGATCATAGAAAAGTTTAAAATGTCTAATGGAATGAGTATTCCTATGATGAATTATGTTGATTCGTTTCAGCATCGATACACAGATAACACGTTTACGGGACAGTTCATATCCACAGTAGGAATCGATTTCAAGGAAAAGAAAGTAGTGAGAAACTTTTCTCATCTTAAAGACCAAAACTAGTAACATTATTAACTCATAAAATTACCTCGTGATTATTTCAAAATGTTTTATGTATAAAGTAAAAATGAGAAAATGGCAGTATAAGAATTCCGCCACAGGAACCATTCCTCATCAGAATCGATATTCCGTCGCCTTTCTTAATCGCGTGTTTGCTTGTCAGTGTGAATGTGTCCATAGATAAGCATGCAAGTGGAATGAAATTTGTGCCCGCCTGAATCTTTGGACACCCTAAAAATAAGTGAAACATCTTTTATCTTCTTTGATCTTCATTAACATCGGCAAATAATTAGAAGTGATACTGTCTAGTGTAATTAGAACAAAAATGCACTTTTAAAGGTATACAAAAGCGCACGAGGCGGATTTGGAGGTAGAGGACAACGCGTATTACTCCAACTATGGGACACTGCTGGGCAAGAAAGGTGATATACCTTTCCACTCTTGTATTTATAGTACTTAGTTTTGGTAGGTCTATTTCGCTTTAATAATCTATTCCTACTGGGGTTTTAAAAAAATTCTCCCTCATAAGAATGGTATTTAATACCACTTATTTAAAATTGGCTCACGATACCTTCGTTCCTTCTGGCATTTTGCTAAATTTGTTGAAAATTATTGTTGAAATTATTGTAGACATTTCTCGATGCATATTAAGAATATTAAGGACAAAATAAGAGCATAAAGTAAGTTCATTACTTGCACTATGCATTAAATTCAGGTTTCGAAGTCTAACGACAGCATTCTTTCGGGATGCAATGGGGTTCATACTAATCTTTGACATCACCAATGAGCAGTCATTCCTCAACATACGAGATTGGCTGTCGCAGCTTAAGGTTTGTTAGATTTTTAGAGCTACGAAGAATGAAAACCTGATAATGGCAATGAAGCTTCTCAAGTGGCTTTTTGCATAAATTCAGAGAAAATAGTAGTAATTGAACCAACTCATGTTCGATGGTAATAAAAATTTGAGTAGAACCGACGAACCAGAGTTAGGTGTTATATTATTATTATTCATAACAAAATGGACTGTCACTTGTATTCCCAGCAAACTTACTACTTTATTGGTTGTCAATAGTATTTGCATTTCTTGATTTAACAGATAATACCGGAATTTTCAACGTAGGTACATGCTTACTGCGAAGCACCTGATATCATCATATGTGGAAACAAAGCTGACCTCGAAAATCGTAGACAAGTGAGCACAGCTCGAGCCAAACAATTAGCGGATCAGCTGGGGTTTGTGAAGATATTTAAAACTATTTAAATATAATGCATTAAACATAATTAATATAGATTACCTTACTTCGAGACTTCTGCTTGTACATCAACGAATGTTGAAAGAGCCGTAGATTGTCTCCTCGATCTAGTTATGCAACGAATCCAACAAAGTGTTGAAACATCTGGCTTACCCTTGTCAGGTAAGCCTTGAAGAGTTTATTTAAATTAATTTAAACTTCCTAATTCATGAGAACTTTAAATCCATTACATGGGATTGCGTTACAGATTGTCGTGGAGTGAGTCTCGATGCAGAAGCCCCACCGTCATCTTCATATTGTACTAACTGTTGACAACCATCTAATTTCGAACGCCAAACCCATAATACTTTTCTTCACCAGTGTTGTGCCTCCTGATATACTTGTTCCCTGTATATTTCTACTTATTAATGACCTAGGGCACAGTTTCACAGATGAGGTAAATCAAGCGTTGACTAAAGGACGTCAAAAGATATGGGATCCCATATGTTCCACTTAACGCTAA
Organism: Heterorhabditis indica; assembly: GCA_020740425.3. Taxonomy (NCBI): domain Eukaryota; kingdom Metazoa; phylum Nematoda; class Chromadorea; order Rhabditida; family Heterorhabditidae; genus Heterorhabditis; species Heterorhabditis indica. The sequence continues at coordinate 179,595 of JAJAVP010000097.1, forward strand.
CCTCAACAAATAATTATGGTTAACTGAATCTTTTTCGGTCCCTTAAACCCTAATGCCCTAAGAACAACATATCACTTCCATTTTGCGACTAGTTGTCTTTCGCTCATTCCACATCTGGGCTCTTACTTATTTTTCAGAAACTTAAATAGAATTTTAGCATAATTTTAACACCATAGAATGATAAATTTACTTGAACTTGTTCAATAAAGAAATCTTCATAAACTAAAAACAATTCTATTACCTAACATAGCTAAACGTTTGCACCTACAATTTGGCACAACAAACTCTTGAGAGTATATAAAAGCATGAATATATCTAACCGGTCATATAAATGAACTTCACTAATGAACCCGAATACTCTATTTGTACTCCTCCATAAATTTCGTATGGAATGAGCGAAACCGTTCCAACATGTCCTTCATTAGAGCGGGCTGTGGCAGAATGGTGGTTCTGAAATAAGTGATTTCAACAAAAGAATATAAGTAAAAATCAGACAATTAATAAAATAACTATAATGGATGAACCTGAAGTGATATGTGCCATCCTTTTGTCCAAATCCACTTCCAGGTACAATACAGACGCCTTCTGATTCAAGAAGTTGCATAGCATAGAAGAAATCGGGTTCTTGACCGAGCGACTAATATAAACAGATAAACATAGCTATATTGATTACGCAGAATATATTTTTTAACATTAGGTGTTATTTAAAGAACCTGAGCCTTCTGTACAGCTTTGATGGGAATGTGAATTTGAGGAAAGGCGTACATGGCCCCCTGCACGGGATTACATGATATACCCTCAATGCTTCCATAAGCTTCTTTAACCAGAGTTGCCCGTTCTTTTAAAGACATTAAAACAGCAGTCTTTTCCTGAAATGTTTTTCAAAACCTCAGCAACATACTGTACACATTTTATTTAGTTATCTCTACCAACTTACCTCCAACCACTGATCATATGACGGCTCTCCGGGTTTTGGGGGGTTTACAACGGTATCGATGACAGCCTAAACACCAAGTATAGGTTTACACAAGTAAAATAACAGTACTAAAGTAGAAATAATGAACGAGATACCTGTCCAAGAACAGTGGAGCACAGTTTAGCCGAGATCATTTTTTTGAAAAGGACATAAACTTGAGGGTCAAGATTAACAAACTCGACATAACCACCACGAAGACCGCATTCGCCCATATAACCCTTGGATACAGAGTGGAATGAGGCCAATTCAAGTCTGATAATGAATTACCGGTAGAAACTGATAAGACGCTTGAAAAAATTGAAACAAAAGATAAAATAAATAACCAATTATTAAAGTAAAAAAAGAGGAAACAATCACTTATTATACGGAGTACCCATTTCGCACATCACTTTCTTAAATGAATAAAACTTAGATCCTTCAGCATATACATTGTCCTAAAAATTAAATATGTAATGAAAACAACAGGAAATGTCAGAGAAATAAAAGTACCTGGTAAACTTCATCGGCAAGAATGAATAAGTTATGTCGTTCGGCAAAACGAATTATAGTTTCAATATTTTTACGAGAAATAACCTAAGAAGTAGCAATTACGAATAAGTACTAATACAATACTTTTAAATTAAACAAAATAATAAACCGAAATTTCGAAAACAAATTAGACCTAAAAACTTACCTGCCCAGTAGGATTTCCAGGATTTATCACACATAATACTCTGGTGTCAAACTCTCGCCTGCTCTCAGCAAGAGATCGTTCTAACTCAGCTTCATCTAAACTCCAACCATCAGCCTCATTTAGATAGTAACCTACCTAAATAAAAAATTACATAGATCATATTTTAACAATTTATAGTGCAAAGTAAATTAATTATAAATTCACCTGTCCCAGTCCAAATTCCTCAATAGTAGCAGAATATAATGGGTACTGCGGAATAGGGATCATCACTCCTGTCTTTTTCCCTGTCCCATCACGTTGTATGAACAGCTTTAATACATTTCTAATTGACTCCGAAGCCCCTCCTGATAGGATAACGTTCTCTGGATCACTTGGCACTCCACCATCTCGATTCTATATATGAGCTATTGGTTTCGTTGAACTAAATCCTCCATTAATAATGTTACTTATAATACAACTTTAAAAATAATAAGCACCATTATGTATTCTGCCACGTGTTTTCTAATAATGTCAATTCCCGTGCTTTGGCTGTACGCCCCTGTGCTTCCGCCACCACATCCAGAGAGTATATCCTGATACGCTAACCCATTTGCATCCTTTATTTTCCTAACATATAACTTGATTTCATCAAACCTTTGTAGCAGATATATATTTTTTTTAAAAACGCTCTAATATGTTCTTTCTCTTAAAAAAATTTGCTAACTTGTATTTAAAATACCTTTGCATGTTTTATAACGTCACTTGGATATCCAGCAGTGTCCATCAATGACGGATCTGCTATACAAGCAAGAACCTGAAATTAAAACCGCGGGTTACTAACAAAGAAATTACTCTAATATTATGTGTGGCTCAACACATTAAAGTTAAACGAAGAAAATATAGACCTGTCGAATGAATGTAATGGGCTTCTGTCCCATTGCATGAGCATCTCCAATGTTTGCTTTGATTACACTTTTAAACGGTTTCTGCACACCCTGATAAAAGAATCAATTAGTTAGTCTATATTAGTTATTCTTTACGTAATCTTAACAAAACTGAATATATATGAGTTGTACATTAGCAAGCTCCTTCTCGAGTTCAACAGCCCGAATGACAATAGGACCACGAACAGCGTACTGCATAGTAATCACGTTTGGATTAACAGATCCAGTTGTTAATACCTATATTAAAATTCGTTAAAAGGTAGAATTATATTGAAATCTAATAGTTCTTCTTAGGCACCTTATTTCTGGACATTATTGAAGTTGAAAGAAGTCTTTGAGCTGAACTGTAGAAACCACAAATGCCACGCATATCTACAATAAAAATAATTACCCAATAAAATACTGGCATATTTTTCGTATAAATCCAAACTAAGAACCTCTTCATATTTTCAATAATGCTGCAAAGAGGAATGTTAATGATGACTGAAAGACGAAAGTAGGAAAACAATCATGCATTTTTTTAAATCGTATTAATAAATATTACTGATAGAAATACAAACAATAATCACTGAATATGAGTAACGCATACTAGTAGATTTGTAGTTTCCAGTAGCACACCTATAATAAATTGGGCTTTGCATTTGATAAAATTAAATAGAAATAAAATGGACGATCATTATTCTTAGGTCGAAGGGACCGGAATCCACAATCGCCAAACCAAAAAAAAAAAAAAGTATATAACATGCACGCGGTTACTATCAATTGCACAATGCAGAAAACACCAGGAGACTGGAATAATAGTTCCTAGATTCATAAAATAGTAGTAATCCTCGGTAAAAAGAATTCGAATAAGATATTTAGAACTAAATTAATAGGAAATAACGTCTATAAGAAATTAAATAGATGTATATTTGTTGGTCTCTTAGTTTAAAATTAGGGTTTTTTTCAACTTGAAATTCAAGATAGATTAGCAGTACAGTGACTTGAGATATTTTTTGCTTGTGAATAAATGGCATATGAATGGACATTAGCTTACATTCGTGGTTGATCCAAATGCTCGGTTGATGCAGCTAAGAACTCAGGAAACAGATCTAAAATGGAGTGGATAAATATAATTAAATTGTATTGATTCAAAAAATAACAATTGGAGGAAGCTTTATAGAACGAATAGCAGGCGGAAAATGAGGGTAAAACGTGAAAACAACAGGATGTAAATTCGATATCGAGTCCTCTACGACAGGCAAACATGCACGCACGAAAAATCAATTTTTCACATGGGATTCAACTGATCCCAGTCTAAATTCCACATCAACACCAAGCCACAACCAAATATATCCAATCGAAAATAATTCAATAACATTACGCGTAGTGAATCACACGCTCACTACAAACACATCCTTGAGTGCTAGACTGATACTTCCCGTAAAAACCAATTCACAACGTCAAATTTACAAACGCTTATGTCTAGTTTAATCCGCATAACGGCAATCCAAAATATAATACCTATTTTAGATTTAGAGCTAATGTAACTAGAAATGAAGTCACAATACATTCACTTAAGTTAAAAGAAACCTCCAGCTATCGATGCCTCCCCTACCAGTCTTTAATAAATAGTTGCGTACTATTTACATAAAGGCTACCACCTAAATGATGGGATTATTGTCAAATTGTTGAATACCTTGATATCTCAAATAATTGCGCAAATGAAACTGAAAACTTGGAACTAACATATAATATTTATAGAAGAAAAATAATACACAACATAAACAAGTTTATAACCTTTTATGCTATTATTTTGATGTAACATTATTTAATGCACTTTTTATACCGAATTGGATAAGTTAAGGGTCTACATAACAATCTACTAAAACAGCTAATCAGATTCATAACAAAATGAATGAAGATTAGACAAAGAAAAAGTAGTAAGAATATCTGAAGTAATAAGTGTAATAGTTTTCATATACTAGTTTCTTCATTCACAACTTTTTTTCCTTATTTTAAATGCGATGAAAGGCTGGGAGCTGGTTTTTCCTCTGTTTTATCAGCACCCAACCAATAAAGGGGGTCACGAGTAATACGCCGATAAATTACTGAAGGAAAATAGTATAATTTGCATAAGCATGAAATAAATATAGTCCTAAAGATCACAATAAGTCAGTAGTGATTAAGCATAAAGGAAGAACCACTGTTAAGTTACCTAATTTTAACAATAGATTGTGAAATATATAATACCTCCCCATTTAGAATTGGGATTTATTTCCTCTTGTAATTGTGCATATATAAAAAGTCCCATAAACCCAACAAAGATAGCCAGAGATGTCTAAAATACAAAACTCTTATATTCCTATTATTAAGGTCTGAACAACCAGCTTAACACAAAGCATACACTTTAAAAACTAGTAACATGAACTTAACAAATTTCGGAAACTTATATAACACAATTATATTATATTCTAATAATTTAAAAATTCATACGAGGAAAAGCAAAATACAAAAATATGCAAACTATATAAATAAATACATTTCACCTGTTTGAAAGACAAAATATATCCTTCTTTAGGAAATTTAAGTTCACTGACTTCTTTCCAAGTTACTTTACCATCTGCACCACGAATAAGACCTTTGCATAAATTTGAGAGCTTCATATTCTCTTGAAATTACATAGAATATACGTACGACAAATTAAAGGTACGCGGTATTTACACTACATCCTTACAGTGGTCGTTATGATTGATGGAAAAAATATGTAGTACCCCCATGAAAATGTTGTTTTTAAACAGAATGCTATTGAACTAGTTCCCAGTTTCCTAATGAAAATTGGCAAAACATTCTAATTTAGGTTGAATATCTTTTGCATTCCATAGATTTATTACTAGACGAAAATGATAACAGCAAAGCCTTAATGGAATGCACGTTGGGTGTAAGAAAAATATAACGATAAAAAGTAATCTATTCTACATTTCTAATTGGTTCACAATACGGCGCAATGCTATTGGTAAATTTGTTAAGAATTCGAGCCAAAGTACTCCTTTTTCTTTTAAGCTTTTCTTTGTTTTTAGTGCATTGCACGGGGTGATCATGAGTTAAGAGATGTTAGTTCTGCAGCTGAACATATGCTAATTGTGTGCGAATTCACTATACGTAAAATGAAATACTCCTCACTTAATTGCGTTATGCATTATACATATTTTATTCCAAATAAAGAAATCCAACAAAAAGTAGGCTAGATCAAGTGAGATCCTGAATTGAAAATCCGTAAAATTTGATTTTATGTGATTTTCGGTCGAAAAAAAAGAGAATTCCAGTTTCTACTACGTAGAATGTTAGTATCAATACTTTCATTTCGGTAATATACATCATAAGGCCTAGGTTTGAAATGTTCTTTAGAACAGTACTATAACGGCTGTCTAATCATCTTTATTTAGTACCAGCGAAATACTTATTCTTAAACAGTAAATGGAAGGACGCTGTCTTTAGGTGTAACTTGCCGTGTACTTAACTGCAACACTACAATTTTGTGCAATACAATCTGTGAATCAGAATACATTAAATGTGCTATAAATAAATATACACATTCGTGTAAATTATGAACGCATATGCTACATAATTAATTTTATTAATGAAAATAAAGGAGATGATTATGACTAAAGATTCTTTCCTGGCCAGCCAGAGTAATCCACCAAAATAATGTCAGAATACATATCACCGAAGATGGCGATCCAACCGAGAGTCAAATGGAAAAAGGTATATCAGTTTAATTTTAATTTTGTATTTTCGCAATATATATAGAAAAACTTTAGCATCGTTATTATCCTATTGCTTCCTGTTATTTTTCCTTTCTGTATGTTATTTCCTATTTCAGAGAATTAAGATGGCTCTCCCCCATGTGGGTTTGTATCTTTCTCTTTTTGCGTATCTTCTTGCTGGAGCCACTATGTTTCACTGGTTAGAATATGATGCTGATGATAAAATTCAAAGAGACAAACTAGACCGAATCAAGAAGGTTCTAAAATCCATAGAGTATTATACCTACAATTGAATAAGACTTATTTCTACCTAATTTTAGGATTACAAAGAAATTTCGAATTCTTTGAGTGAAATGGCACCAAATAAAAAGAGATATCATCAATTTAAAAGAAGTGTATTTGCAAAATTATCGCAGTGGGGCTATTAAATAACGTTTTATTCTTACTTTCTTTTTCATAAATATTTATAATTTTAATTTAGTTAAATTTATTAACTGATTTTATCCAGGTTTTAGCGAATCTTTTCTATGCATTATTGAAAAATGTTCATTTTTAACCTTTTGACTTATTCTTAGACTATCATCGATGCATGAAGGCCGACCATTTCACCTAGATTTTGCACTATCCTCGGATGATGCCCTTCCTCCTCACTGGAGTAAAAGTAGTTCATTCCTCTATGCACTAAGCATTTTAGTCAGTATATTCTCTTTTTTGTTCCTGCAAAACCTATAGAAAAACCACAAATATTACGATATAATTAACGGTTTTAGTATTATATAAAACTTTAATAATTGTTTCTTCTCACAAATTGTTGGTGTTTTTCGCATAGACAACTACCGGCTACTCGTATGCTGTCCCCGTAACCCCTTTCGGTCAGTTGTGTGCTATCGTCTATGGACTTCTAGGTATACCTCTTATGGTTCTCGCTGCTGTTGATATTGGGAGATTCCTCTCACACATCGTCCTCGAACTCTATTCGAAGGTTGTTTTTCTATAATATTAACACATTTGGTGATCATTTTCTGGTCCACTCCTTGTAGAGCGTTTTCGCCAAGTTTTAGGCAACATTAAGTTTATTTAATAAATGCAGTAAAAATTATTATTCTAGTATCGTATGATGTCACACAAAATGTTCTGTCGGAAAAAAGCTCTTTTACCAAACACGAAGACAGTACTACGAAGAAAAAAACATGAATCACCTAGTACTGAAAGGAAGTATATTGAAGAAAATGATGATGATGATGCCAGTAACTGGCAAGAAGCTAACTGTAAAAGTTGTCACCCTAATACATTAGCAGTAAATGATGAAGTCAAACAAAAAGAAGAAGATTCTGATAAAGAAAAGGAAAATGGAGGAAAGCGACTTCCATTGAGCATAAACGCTGCTATTCTACTAGTCTTTTGTATGATGGGAGGGGTGACATATATAGCTGCAGGTAAATGAGAAAATAAATAGAGAAAGAAGTAAAAATGACAGCGGAAATTAGGAACATTCATTGTTTAGTAGTGAATGAAATAGCATAGAACTAGTTCTCCAATAAAAAATTTTAGGCGGAGAAGCAACTTTCCTTGAAGCCTTCTTCGTTACTTTTAATCTGGTGGCCAACTTGACGATGAGCGAAATGCCAAGCGATCTTAATCATATTCTTACTCTGATATACATATTCGCTTTTGTCACTTTTGGTACTAATTGGGAATTTTCTTTACATGTACAGTTGCGCTCAAAATTAGTAGATAAGAGATTTTCAAATCATAATTTCTCGGGACAGATGAAAATAACCCCAAATTTCAGAAAAAATAAGTCCTAAACAATTGTTCAGTTCACGGCAAATAACTTCCTTTCCGTTTTAATGATTTTTCTAACAGGTCATAGTAATGGAATTTTAATAAAACAGTTTAATACAAAAGCTCATTAAAGACATGACGTGTACTTCATAAAATATGTTGTTAGTTTAATATTTAGCTGACAATTCTTTAGTATTTAATAATAACCACACAACGCTAAAGCATTTAGATATTTTTAGATATTTCATTCTTTTCCTGAAGCTAGAAAAATTCTCTAATGTATTGGCGACTTTAATTCTTTGCAATGTTTCTATGATCGCTACTGTAGATGTTCAAGTGGATTCAAATGCGACCTGTGCGATGACTATTGTTGAAAAGACACGTTTCTTTTTTTTACTTTTCCTGAGACTCGAAGTATGTTTGTGATTGTTAACTTTGTAAAAGATGTAACCACACATCACTTTATATTTGTTAAATGATAGTATGACCTTTCTCTAGAATTTTTGCTTCATAAAAATTCCGACCACTTACATGCCGTTTAGTCGTACCGTTCTTTTGTACACTGCGATAGAGCCAAAGTTTTCTAAGTGTACTACTGCATTCGTATTATATTGGTGTATACAAGGGTTTTAGTCCTTTTTTCCAGCACTGGTATAACCACTCAAAACTTAAATTAATTCCCGTCTTTTTGCCTATTTGTAG
>JAJAVP010000097.1:188887-242463 GCA_020740425.3 Heterorhabditis indica
ACCATCGAAAATATGTCGATGATTGAACTGTATTTTACATAGTACTGGAATAAATTGGAAGTTTGGGAAAAACAACTAAGACTCTTGGATACACCTACCTAGTATAGATTATTTCCAATCTCAATTTATTTTCCACATATATAAATAAATGTTCCAATAAAGAGTAATTAATTAGCCTGGACAAATTAATATTTTTACGTACTTTACGAAAAAGCGCATTGTTCGATGAAAACTAACGATTTAGACAACCATAGATCTAGTAGTTATGTGAACTGAACAATATTCAAAAAGTTAACTGGAGATGGAAGTAGTTCATCGCTGACAACTGCTTGGGGTTAAACAGACCCCAGCGTGGTGGTGCACATTAGTGTGCAAGTGTAGTGTATAATACAAGAAGATGTCTTGTTAAATCTTCAGACACTGTGTAACACATGTATAAGGCAACTATTGAATTAATGCAAAAAGTAATCCAACTGTCCAATAATTATCAAACCCATTGTAGTTTTGTTTGGTTGCCAATAGGGCAATTTAATGTTTTCACATATGCAAGATTTGTTAACTGTTTTAAAGTTAATAAGCATTGCTGGCAAAGATGGCTAACATTACTCCAATTAACGAATGTAGTTTGATAAGAAATAAATGTAATAATGTTAATGAAGTTCGTAGCTATCACATATTCCATTTCTCTGCACCAGCAACGGTACACTAAAAGCATTTAAATTCAGTGACAGTCTTCGAATCCATCTTACCGTAACTATTTTTATATACGTTTTTAATATTTAGCTTCTCAACGAACTTATACTTACCATGACGAAATGTGATATATATGAATAGAGTAAGGAATGTCTGTTAGATTTTAACTAGATTACTTCTGTTATCCTTGGATAAAATCAGAATGTAGTTTTATAGTACCATGACTTTAAATATTATATGCCGTGGTAAAAAGTTTATTTCATCTTTACATTAAAAATATGTATACACATTATTATGATTTAACTGTTGTAAGCAGATTGTTTTAGCAAACTGTTAAGTACGTTCGAAAATAGCATACCTTGTTTTTTTTTTCTGTACTTAGCAGATTAGAATTCATAAATCTAAAATCCACCAGTATTAATTTCGTGTTTACCCTTAAAAAACTATTTATCGTATTCTTTTCATTGTTCAGGAACGAATCATTCTTCGTAGGAAATTTGAAACAAAACGTTAAAAAACAAAAAACAAAGTTCACTCTATTTTCGAATGAAATGTATAGGTTCTGTTTATCTTAATTAAATTTCTAAGAAACTGAAAAAATTATAAAGAAAATTTTAAGGATTTTAGGACCTTCAAATGCTTCAACGCTATTTATTTTCTATTTGTCTATTTATTCGACTCCTTAAACATAAATGTTGTCAAATAATTGGCATTAAAACTTGCAATGTAATATCATTTATCGAAAAGGAAATCGATATTAGTTTGATTTTGGATCCTTCTATGATAGGAGCCTTCATTGGAAGAAAAGGCCGCAATATCAAGAAGATTGAGCGGGATAATAAAGTGATCTGTTTTCATACTTATATGCACTTGCAGTCGAATTTATAAAGTTATAGTGTAGTTCTTCATATCTGCAATTCTAAATATGTTTGAATTAAAGTAAAATAATTTTGTAGGTTATTCTACACCTCGAAAAAAATCATTTAAATTCAACTGGATTGAGGATAATTGGAGCTTCTGAAAATGTCGACTTAGCTATAATAAGTATTTATGAGTCAATAGTGGCTATTTTACAAGAATCATCGTGTCATATTATTGAGATACCTGAAAGCATGCTCGGATACGTTATTGGTGAGTCTTTGCATGTATAAATTGTACTAGGGGTGGTTAGGTGCTATATAATACGGTCACAATTCCTTGCTTCCAACTTTAGTTGTTCATATATACATATGCTATGTGTAGATTCTTTAAATGTATGGCAGTTACAATTATTTTTACTTGTGATATACCGGACATCAATGGAGTTTACTAGTATAGTTCACTAGTAAACGAATTAACTGTAAATAGATCAATAATTTTTTTAGCCGGTGTAATTTTCTAAGAATGGATTTTAGGCAGCGTATATTGCACATACACATTCACGGAGCTTTAGCACTACGCTTTCTATTTGTAAAATGTAAAGTGCCTCATTAATCTACTCGTATAAGTAATGGATGAATTATATTAATTTACGATATTTCAGGAAGAAACGGCGCTCATATCAATGCAATCAAAAATATAATTGGAGTTAGAATTTACATTGAAAAGAAAGGCGACGGAATCTCAGTGCTAAAGATACACGGTTTGTTGATGTCATTAGAGAAAATAAGATAAATGCTATTTACATAATCATTACGATAATTTTAACAGGAAGCTTCGATATGATTTTATCGTCTGTAAATTTAATAAAGGAACGACTGGATTTTTTAAAAATAAAAGTTCTAAGAGAAAGGCAATATCGTCCGGAGCTTAGAAACGGTTAAGATGAGATCAGTTATGTGGATTAGCGGAATTGTTTCCGACTCTAAAAAAGCGATACTAGTAATGATACTTTCTGTAGTGCAGAATGATAATAGCGGTGTATGCATTTTACAGGCAATACGCGCCTGGTTCATTTTTTACTACGTATTTCTTCGGATCATTATTATTTTCATGTTGGGCTAATTATCTAATAAAGCCAATTCAATTATTGTTGTTTATTATAAATTTCTTTTGTATTGTTTGTTTTTAAAACCTACTAGGCGTAAAAATCATTATCTAATCTTTTAGTGAAACGTAATTAAATAAAAGTGGAATATATTACATTTCTATATTTGAGTATTTGAATACCTTAATAAAGAGTATTTATTTGATGATTCTAGCATTAAATCAAGCTAAATATTCATTTAGAGTAATCTTGGTGCAATTTAAGGTGTGTCAAATAACATAATGAGATTGTACTTAACGTTTTGTTTTTGTGAAGTATAATTTATCATGTTGAAAGTCATGAATGAATTGATTTACTATATTTTCCTGCTTAAAGTAGTTTTCTATTATTAATTATGTACAGTACTGATATACTGTTAAACTTAATATTATTGGACCTAATTAGGTAAGGGTGATGTTGCCTACTGCTCTGCGCACTTTGATACGGGGGATTCAGCGAGTGACTGTGGCACCAATATCAACAACGTCTCTTAACCATGCTTCAACCGATCAGGGAAAAGCTAAAAAGCGTAGAATTTTTCCTCATTGTTCTGTTAGACTTATGTCTAAGCTTAATTTAATTATTTAAAGTATTTTTTGTCTAGCCACTATTTGGAAAATCGATGAGAAAAAACGCGAACGTTTATCAAACTTCGGTCGATATGCTGCAGAATGCTTACCAAAGTTCGTCCAACAAGTTCAGGTTCTCGGTTTTTTTCCATATAAATATGATTTTTTTCTCTGAAATAACGACCGTTTTTTAAAGATAAACTTAACATGTACTTCTAATTCGAATAATTTAGTTCGCAGCTGGAGATGAGTTAGAATTTTTAATTCATCCCTCTGGTGTTGTACCTGTGCTATCATTTCTTAAAGGAAACCACTCAGCTCAATTTACGAACCTTACGTTCATTTGTGGTGTTGATGTCCCTGCAAAAACCAACAGGTTTGAAGTAAGTGGAAACACTTAACGAACAAATGTTGTAAATTTAAATACATAAGACAATTTATGCTTGGATTATGCATAGGTTGTCTATGCTTTATACTCTCCTCGATTCAACGCGCGTTGCCGTGTGCGGACGTATACTGATGAAATCGCACCTGTTGAGTCAATAACTTCTGTATTCAAAGGGGCAGATTGGTGAGGATATTTAATTTGATATTTTTCTCTAGCAATATTTTAGATATGGAATTTTTTTTAGGTATGAGCGTGAAATATATGATATGTATGGAGTTTGGTTCAATAATCACCCTGACCTCCGTCGTATTCTTACAGACTACGGGTTTGAGGGACATCCTTTCAGAAAAGACTATCCTTTATCGGGGTACAATGAAGTAAGTTTTCAGCTAATTAGTATTCTGGATGGATCAAGATACAAATAAATTAGGTCCGATACGACCCCGAGCTAAAACGTATTGTGTACGAGCCAACTGAGCTGGCTCAAGAGTTCCGTAAGTTCGATTTGGAGACACCCTGGGAGACATTTCCTGCATTCCGCAACGCATCAATTTCTAGCGGTTACGAAATCATCAATCTTGAAAAAGAAACTGGAACTGAATAGATAGAATAGCCATTATGTCAAGAGGAATAAATGTATTGAGTCACAAGCAATAAAAGCATTTTTATTAGTTACTACATTATATGTACAGTTTATGACAATCAATCATCTAACAATGGTTGTGGATCACGAAAGGCTTCAGACTTCATGCTACGACCAGTCATCTCAAGTATAGCCCATGCTCCAGGGTCCTAGAAAACGTTTCAGGATGTATCTTCTTTGCAAAGGAACAAATGACTTACCTTATCAATTACTGATTTATCATCTGAGATTTCATCTGCATCAGTTAATTGTGGTTTATTACCTACCCTCCAGATTTCAATATTCCTAAAATATAGTCGGGTATATGCCAATGTTTATCCTTATAATTTCTGTATATGAGAGATGGTGACTGCCCTTATCTCAAAAGTATCCTCTCCTGCGAGGTAGCACTTTTCGAAGGAACTAATATGACGAAGTGTTGTTCCTTTTCCGTATTCTTCATGAAGGAAGAAAGGCCACGAGTAATCAAATCCTCCCATACCCTATGATACTAACACTTGTTCCATTGTTATTTCCTTATTGCTGTCAAAAATACGAAGCCCAACCAATCCATTAGGAAGACTGCTTTGTTGGTAGTTGAGGTAAGCGTAATTTTTAGTAAAGCCAGTGGCTGAGTAGATGTGTATATCTGGCTTTATCTCAAATAGGAAGCATGTTTCGTCTCCTTGATAGATAGGTCCAATCCGAAATCCTACAAATGTATGTTCATGTTATTTTACATTTTAAAATATAGGTAGTCTTCAATCCTTAGCTACATTACCTTCCGATGCGAAGCACCCAAATACTTTACCATTGGTGGACTCAACAATAACAAGACACGGTCCTGCCTCATTCGTCCTCTTAATAATTTGAGAAAAACTTGATCCATGTGAAAAACTGGAAGCATTTCACTAATCTTCTATTCCTACTAATCGGTTATTCCTTATTTTTAAACCAGAAATTACCTGGAAAATAACAATGTCCATTCATTTCTCCGAGAACTAGGCAAGTGTAAGTTGATTACAATAATATCCGATAGTGAGAGAATAACTGTGCGTCCTTCTAAGTGAGGAAAAAGCTGAGTTTTCTCGAAGATTAGTGGCGCATAGACGAAACGAATCAGCTGTGCTCCTACGGGACTGGATACTAGCCATTGACTGAAGTTACTACCATTTGAAGGTGCTTCTCTTAGAAGGTAACGTAAAAGTAATCTTGAGTCCTCAGTTTCCATCCGACAACGGACAGCTATTACCTCCACAAGAGACTGCACAATCTATTAAATAATTAAACTATATATCTCGCAAATAAATATTCATTGGACGCACATACCGACTTGACATCTCCATGAATACTAGCTAAAATCTCTGCCTGCTCCGAAGCGTTACCAAAAATAGAATTAGCAACGTAGAGTACTTTAGAAGCGTCAATGCTCCCATTACTTTGTAGATGGCTAGACAGTACTCCACTTACTGGGGCCAATGAACTGTAGACTTTCTTAAATAGTTTGATCTTAAACAATAACTAAAAATACACCATCTGCATTATGCAAATGACTTACAAACCTTGAAGGCTTCATCAAATAAGTGATTACCAGAAGTCCCTCTTAATTCTTGATTAACTCTATCAATTTGTGAGCTTTTAAGATTCGAAAATGAAGAGGTACAAACAGGTGTTGATGATTTTGCACCCATCTATACTATTTCAATAAATAAATGAGATATAAACTTGCAAAAGTAGGCAACATAGTAAAAACTATTCATTACAGGAATCTAAGTATTTATGCAAAATTTACTAAGTGGAATTACAAATGAGAGCAGTGAAAACTGATTAAAATAGCAGCAAATCAATAATCAGGGTTGTGGTTGATCAATTTGATTCTGGGACATTAGATCAGTAATATTTTTTTCCAAATCGTCGATCCTCTTCGTCATATCATCTATTCTACGGATGATTTGATCAGACATATGTTGGAAACGATCTTGTGTTTGTTGCAAGACCCCTTGTATCTGTAATAATTTTAACACGTTATAAAGTAAAAGGTTAACAATTGCACTTGCATAACTATTATAGATATGAAATTTTTAGAAACATGAGTCTGACCTTTGACAATTCTGTAATGTTATAATATTCAACATGTAAAATAAAACTCCAATAATCTATTATTTCGAAGTTATTACAATAGAAGAAAATTTATAAAAATATATCCAGAAAGGAAATTAACGATTCGTTTCTATCCCATATAGATTAAAACTAACCAAAGATGTTAGTTCATTAAGGTTCGCTGTATCACCACTGATGACTTCACTACTGAGATCTGATTTATCATTTGCCATGACAGCCTATAAAGCATAGAAAAAAACTGACTAGTGTTAGTAAAATTTTGTTAAACAGTGCAAACTTTCGTAATACGTCTATAAAATCAGTAACACAAGAACTAGTAAAGTCCATCGCCAAAATTGCTGAATTTTTCATTATTGTTGGTGTGCAATTCATAATTAAGGGTTTTATAGATCTTCAATCAGCTGATTATTAAAACACTTCCCAAAGGAATAACTAAAAAATAAATTGAGACACAGAATATAAGTTTCGAAGGAAGCTGTAATGATTGCGAGAGAAATTGGTAGTGGACATCTCGTCCTTTGGGTTGGGGAATTACAAATTTTCGTTTACAGCTTCGAGTCTCTTGTCGGAGAGTTTGGCCCCTTGCCAAAATTGTTCCACTACATGCCCTAAGTGGAAAAATCAGAATTAGCATAAATCTAAAGAAAAATATGAATTCTAAAATCGGTAAAGCACAGTAATTCGTACGAACTTGCGTATAACATCTACAGTGACTACCGTCGTACCAGTTCCAGTGTCTTTCCGACCACCTCAACAGAGAGGTCGTTATACTACGTTGCATGTGGCAGTCTGAATTAACCTACAAATTTGCTTCCCGCCATATCTACAAAGCGAAGACGATTGACCTATTGTTACTTTTACTGCAGAGCTTTGAAGGATGAAGCCTTCTTAGGTTATAGGAAGGTCCTCTACGTCCACGTATTGAACAGGAACTTAATCACAGACCCAGAAGGCTAGACCCTCACTCCTGCACTCCAAGGAGTGCGGCTAGGGCTCTAGCTCGGTGTGAAACTCTGTTCAAAGCAGACGTGCTTCACCTGCTATTCGCATTGTTAAAGGACTTCCAAAGAGCCACATTCGATCGGCAATTAAAATGTGATTCTGTACCAACCTAACAGCTTAATTGTCTCTATCGTTAATTATCCATTAAATGTATTCATTTCATATTAAGTAGCTCCATGACGAGTTTTCCTTATTAAAGACGTAGTCTTTAAGAACATTTAGCAACTTTCCTTAGTTATTGGTTTAAAAAAAATCGAATGGACTGGATTGTATTTATGGATGTATAACAAATCTACTTCTATAATAAATTTGCTTTTGTTTCTTTTCTCTTATCAATCAAATCAAATTGCAATACTATGTATTCATAATATTACAGGATTACATGTCTATACAATCCTCCTAACCGGTTTTCATCTGGCTTGGCATGTAGCCAATAAAGGGGTGGTGATAGAATAGCCATGTCAGGAGAAATGTATTGAGTTGCTAGCAGTAAAGAAATTTTTATTAGTTACTGCATTAAATATATATACACCTAATTTATGGCTATATTATTGATGATATCTATGACAGTATTTAGATATTTAATATATTTAGATTTAGCCAAGTGAAACTAGTTTGCTGATTAAAACAAGTATTCATAAGTTTGATTTTTTAATTTCAATAAATACCATCGTATTACTCGGCAGCCTTCTATATAGGATTAATAGGAATGTGAAATGTAGGTTGTAAAAAAAATAAAATAAAATATGACTATAACTATTGCACTAGGCTTCACTGTCACTATCTCTTATGCTTTCTGCTTCTTATGGGACTCCCCACGTAGAAATCCTAGATTTCTACACTGACAAATCAAAATATACGGACACCTCGTTTACAGCACGATTTTTTGTATTTACTGGTAGCAGGTAGCTGTTGAATTTTCTGGTTACTAGAATCGTGGTTTACAGTTTTAAAAAGCACCTAATGGTTGTAGCGCTTTATCGATGGTTGAGTGCTTTCCCGTATATCTTGTCAAAATTTATAGACCATAATGGTTGCTTCGGAGAATCCAGGATTTGTTCTATTATCAAGTGCAGTTCCTGTTGCGGGAGGCAGTATGTCTCAACCGGAAGAAGAGAAAATCTGGTTTGTTTCTGTGTATAATTTATTGTGTATTGTATAGATAATAAGACCTAGTGTTGTAATACCAGTAAATGATTGCCAGATTAAATTTCTGAAATATACTAATTTTTCTCGAGCTTAGTCGTATCAAGTTTAGGACTCGTATTTTATCTGAAGTTAGTTCAAAATCTTCTTCTACCCTGCAAGGTAGTACCGTTATTATCTTAGGTTAGTTCCTACGATATTTGATTTTCTACTTAGTGAGTCTTTATGATTTTGTATTATACAACTTTTGTTTGCCTCAGAATGAAACTATAAATTGATAATGTGTATCATAAGTTTGTAAATACTGATTTAATCACGCCACACTTCTTATTAGTATTTTAAATATTAGAACTCCGTAGTCATTTACAATTTTTCCTCTTTATTTTTAAAATCTTTAAGGAAACTAAAGGTTTTAAAGATATACTAAGTATTTAAAGGGTCAAATTGTAGATTTAGTAGTTCGAGTTTTTAAAGATACTAAGAGATGTGAGTTATACAAGGTTTTCTATAAATATATACATGTATTTTTGTAGTTAAAGGAACTAATCTTTAAGTTTGTATACCCTCTATTATTGTTACTAGAAAAAGTTAGGGTAGTTTTGATTGGACTAATCTATTTTATGGTTTAAATGGAAAATACCATGTTATAAATTATTTTAATATTGATGTTACAAGTTTAGGCAGATTATTATTTATCATTATAGTTGATTATAGGTATTTTAAACTGCTAATTTATTAAAGGCGAAAATCAATCTGGAAAGTCTTCTCTTTTGGCTCGTCTTGAAAAAAATGATAATCAAGGACAAGGTTCCGCTTTGGAATACCACTTTTTAAATGTACAAAACGACTTTAGAGATGGGAGTTATGCATATCAACTTGGTACTGCAGGAGGTCTAGGTCCAGCAGAGAGTATTAGTCTACCTGTGAGCCTACCCTTTTTAAACGTTTTTATAGCATGGTTCCAAATAAATCGAATTATTTTCAGGTCTGGGTTTTGGATGGAGATGAGTATTTTGCTCCTCTTGTTCAATATGCACTACCACCTATGTCTCCTGCAAAGACTGTTGCTCTACTAGTTGCTTCTATTGATAATCCTGGTATGTTTACATATATGGTATATTTGTTTTAAAAATATTTTTCACTCTGTAATTTAGTAATTTCTCCAAATTTCACTAGGATTTTACTGCCATTATGTCTTTTTGTTTTGAAACAAAATAGTATCTCTTATTGTCGTTACTGATAAATTTTAATATTTGTTTATGAACGTTAAATTGTTTAACGAAACTCAAAACAGTCACAGAAACATGCGTGAAAGCTATTTAAGATAACCTGATTAATCTGATTACACTATATCTAGGTCTGCTTCATTCACTGCGTCGCTGGGCCAATCTTTTTAGCCAACAGGTGAACCTTAAATACGACAAAAACGTGATCAACGAAGCTAAGAAATTGCGTAAGTAGTAGTTGTCAATTAATGCTACTATTACAAATAAGTTTAAACAGAATTTATAAAATTTTAATGGCTTCATAAGTGGAGCAGTACTTTATATGTGTTAGTTGGGGTAATATTCAGAAGAACGTTTTTGGCAAGAATATGTAGAGCCCGTTGAATCCTCTATGACTTCATCAATGGCTCCTGGTACTGAAGACTCTGGATTGCTTCCATTAGAGCAAGGAGTTTTGACAGAGAACTGTGGTGCTAGTTTTATCGTGGTTATCACAAAATCCGATTTAGGTGGGTGGTTGCTGATGTGACAACGTAAATAAGATCTTTTTTGAGAGTTGGTTATTATTTTCTTTTAAAGGATCTGAGCTCTCTGATCAGCAAGCTGATCAGATTCTAGTTCAAGTTCGTCATTTCTGTCTTCAACTAGGAGCGGCTCTTATATATACAAGTTCGAAGAATGTAAAAAATATCCAGGTGATTTGTTATCAACATACCAACTGATTATTGGATTGCTAGATCTGTTCAATATTACACACTTTAAATGAAGATTTATTATTATTATAGTATATTGCAATAGGCAAAATAACGAAAGATACGTAAATAAAATACATATAGTGAAGTGAAACAGTCTTTACCATTAATCAAAAACATGTGTTATTAGTCATAATGTTAAATAGGCGAAAATGTTTTCAGAGCACAACAAAAGCTATTATTTTTGTACTACATGGGAGTTAGCTAAAAATTTGGAGACATTTATGTAATGTTAGGTCTGAAAACAATTTAAATTATTTAATGTCGTAATTAATTTGATATTTTTTTCAGATTTTGTATAAGTACATAGTGCATAGGGCTTTTGGAGTACCCTTCACTAGTACGGCTCAACTAATTGAGAGAGATTCACTTTTTGTTCCAGCAGGATGGGATGGAGAAAAAAAGATCGACATTGTAAAGGTTTGTAGTGGTTTTAATTGTTAAATTTCTCAATAGTTTAGAATTACATACAACTTTATTCACCTAAAAAAACTATTTGAGCGTTATAGCATCGTTGTTATTAAGTACTTTAAAGAATGCTCCTTTTAGATGATCTATTGTTAGGGTTCGAGATTTTAGGAAGGTGTAACTGATGTTGAGATAGCCTTGGAGCCAACACGTGAAAAACCCAATATTGTTAAAGAACAGTTAATTGAAGCGGAAGACGAGCAGGTTAGCATATTATTTATTTGAAGATAAAAGAATTATTTGTTTTTTCCAGGTATTTTTACAGCGTTTATCTGCTGTTGAAAGTGCTGCACCATCAGCAACAAAGAAGACGAATCTTCTGGAGGAAGCGACAGAGAATAATAGTCCTTTGGCTAGTTTCTTCTCCAATCTACTCAAGGTGAGTTGTCTATATACCGCACTGGTGCTTAAAAGAATCCGAAATTTAAAGGACAAGCCTGGAGTAGCCAAATCGACAGCCCCTCCACCTGCTGATTCACAAGCACAACTAGATAGGATACTCAAAAGTGCTTCTCAAGGCAAGGATAAAGATGAGAATAGCTGTTCGTGATATTAATTAATTAATTATATTTGATAGTAATGATAAGCTTTTGTTTATGTATATTTGTCTGAGTAAGGAAACAGTTTAAGTTAGCATAATCCGCTCTGGTTGTGGGGTGCTATACTCATTTTTCCACGTAGTAATTTTCTATCACATAGTATATTTTTAAAACCTAATGTTAGGCTTTAGCATATACATAATTAAGCAATACAAAGGATTACGAGAAATATTTGAACCTGGAAACTACTTAAGAATAACAGTTCCATGTTAGCTAAAAATAATATTTCTAGATTTAATGAAACTTACACAGAATCTTTCTATTGCTAGTTCAATACTGAATATAATACGCACACGACAATAAGTTGATTCGTTAGCAGTGAATAATTAATAGCACATGGATGGGATCACCACATATGGTTGTGGCTAGGTGACGTACATACTGTGTACAATAATAAAACCCGCCAGAAAAATAGTACAAGAAACAAGAATCAAAACCTATGATATGTAGGTGCTTAACGATTAAATATCCTAGCCATGTCAGCAACAGATCGCCTACTGTTGGCATTTTCATCGCTCTCATCTACTACTGGCGCCATTGTTGGAAGAGCGTTTCGAGGGGCAGGCTTTGGTGGAAGCATTGGAGGGATTGAATTCCCGCTCCTAAAGATGATTGTAAATAAAGTGAGGGTCAAATATACTAAAGTCTATCCATATCTAGTGTTTAGGTATTGTTTCTCGCCTGTTCCGGTGTGGAAGAGGAGGTGGTGATTCGACTTCACGATCTAGTCTATTAGTAGTAGGGCTCCCAAGATTGGAAGAAGAAGGGTCTGATTTTGGGGAAGATGCACGATCCAAAGCAGGACGAAGCTGGATTGATGATAGCAAAGCAGGATCTGGCAACATGGCTGGTCGGAAAACCGGTCGATTAGAAAAGGACTGGAAGAACGGGTGGAAATTCACAAATTTAAATGCGAAAGGAAACAATAATAAAGATTAGTAGATGACCTTCCTGTTTTCACCCCTCTCACTATCTTCACTTTTTGTTGATTGCACATCTTCATCTAAATCGGTGCTACGACTCATGGTCATTACGTCATCTACTGACACTTGGTGTAACCCTAAAATATTCTGTGATTGTAAGATAATTTTCCACTTTTATTGACTTATAAAACACACCAGATGCTCCTTTGCGTTGCATCCGTGGCCTAGACTTTTGGATATGAGTAAGAGCAGATGGCTGAGGAGGTAAATCCATACTGATTCCCATATCTACTTCTTGACTATAAGGTGAATGAAGCTCACCAATAATACTGCGAGGACGGTATCCAGAATCAACCGACCTGATAAATTATTTATATTACATGGATTACGCATTCCCATTATGTATGTTACGAACAAAAGGTTACCGTTTAGCCATTCTTGGTGAAGGCTGGTTAGGTGATCCATCAAGTGGTGTACTGCTCACACAATTTGCTACTGATCGAAGAGTTAATTCACTGCGTTCACATAACTCTTGCCAGCGCCAATCACTAACGAAAAAATATATTTCACATATAATTCCAGTTTACAGTAAGAATATTTTCATATACCTAAGAACATTTTTGACATCCTTCAGCCATAATTCTTTTAGGCGATCAATTGCTATACGCTCAGCACGGATGGGACTATCTCCATAACCATCCATAGATATTCCGGACAAACACGAAAGTGAATCACGTAGAGCCAATACCGATTCTCGTCGTATCTGTATTAGTGTAAATTAAACCAACATACATTTTACCAATTCGTATTAATTTTAATCGAATAATGGTCAGTGATCTATTGAAGGTTAAAAACTTGTGGTAGCAGAAAATTTAACTGTTCTAAATGATAAAATAAACCGAAATTAAACATACTTGTTCCACAAAGTCATCAACCAACTCCACAATTCTCGGAGAAAATACTTCATCTTTCGCTAATAACAGTTCGTTATCAATTTGTTTAGAGATATCCGAATCATCTTTATCCAATAACTGAATACCCTAGGACAATTCTATAGCAAACTTGATAAAGACATCCCTTATAATTATAGGAAAATAATAGGGAAATGTGGGCTCACACTTTGTAGCTTGCCGCCTACCACCCGTCTATAGTTGGCAGCATTAGCGTTATCTGCTGACCTATTCCTTTCAAGAGTCGCGTCAATTTGAGCAAGGGCTGTGAGAACGCGAGAACGGTCAGCACGCTGCATGCATTCGTATACGTCATGAACAGGATATGGGATAGACGTTAAAGTATGATTCCTGAATAACTCGAATAAATAATAATAAGCACTAAACTAATTAAATATAAACATACATAGAGACTGCAGTTGCAAGATCTGAAAATCCATCAGCACTGATATGGTTATTATCAATGATAACAGTACGCAAGGAAACATTGAGTTGTAAAGCCTAAAAAACCAAGGAACTAAAGAGTAGAATAAAAACCTAAACTTTCAATCTACAAAGTACTGAAAATAGGGATAACCTTAGATAGAATGCGAGCTCCAAAGTTAGACATTTCATTTGCAGAAATATCGAGAACCCGAAGAGTCGAGGCAGCACCAAGAGTATTGAGGAGAACACTAAGATGTGCTCCAAGACGTGCATCTGATAGGATCAACTCTTCTAATGCCTATAAAATAGACTGTTCATAAACTGCATATTAAGTAAGAAAAGGCAAATAAAACGGTCTTTATTAACATACTGAGTCATCCGCGTAGAGTTTGACAATATCAAGAAGGATTTTGTTAATAATATTCCCGTGCATTTGTTTTGATGAGCGTCGGAGAACAGAAAGATTTGCTCCACCTAAGTTAACTCTACGTAGAGTAGATACATTACAAAGCGCGTGAACGACACCCTGAAAATCATAAATTAACTAACCTGTTATTGTCCAAATATACAAGCATGTAATTCTACCTGCATTTCAGCTTCTAAGTTATTATCACGAAGACTGATACTTCTAAACCGTACACCACCAAGACAAGCTTCCAACACTGCTACACTGCCTTTTTCACATGTTCCATCCAAATCTAGTTCGAATGGCTTCAGCTGCAAGTTATTTGTCTTTAGAAATCTTAATGACATCTACATAATTAAAGTGCAAATTAAGACTAGCAATTTTATTAAATAGTTCACCAGAATTACCTGTTGATTGCTAGCAAGACCTAACAACATTGCTTTCATCACTTCCGGAGGTAGTGAAGTATTTGCAAAGCTGATATGTGTTAAATTCACAGCCATAGAAAAAAACTCCTTTACAGACTGGAACTTGACAGATTATATTTTCAGTTAAACAGTTGAAAAAAGACCCCGCTAACGTTACATTAAATGACTGGTGTTATACCTGGATACTCTCTGATGGCTTTTTTCCACAAAAGCAACCTCCAAGTATCAGTCGTTCAATTTGTAAACCACCATATTTAAGAGCAGGCCACAGCTTATCAAGAGGAAAAGCTGTATCAGACAAATCGAGAACCCGCAAAGATGTACATAGCGATACTAGATTCACCAAAGATGACACCTACAGAATGGATCCAAGTAAACGAGTATAAGGACTATTTTAGGAATAGAACATGGCTTAAACTAACATCCTCTTTTATAGGATTCGAAGCAAGATTCAAATAAGTTAAACTTGAACCGTTCGCCTTTGAAGCAGTCAATCCACTAAAATAATAGTTGAGTTAAGCTCGATTTACATAATATGATTAATAAAAGAACAAAACACGAACCTGTAGATTCCAGAACAAAATAATTGCATACATTTATCAGCAAGTCCACATTCACTCATGTTAACACTACGTAAAGATGTAATCCGAGGAAGTATTGAAGATAATGCATTGAATCCTGCATAATTTCTACCGTCCTTATTAAAAATAAATGACCATATGGAGACACTTTATGTCTCCAGTACTTTAATGAGATTAACATCAAGGTGTTAGTATACCTTTCTTATCGTCAAGAACATTCCTTGACAAATCAATCGATTCAATTGGTAGAGAATTATTATTTTGGAGAGCAGAGGCAAAAAGAGTGATGAAATCCCTGTAAAAATAATTTTAAAATTTCACAAAATCTAAAAATGAATCAATAAATGATAACCTTGGCAATGCGCAGTTTCTTAGCTGAATATGAGTTAAAGACTGAGATTTTCGTATCACAGATAAGATTACATCCATTAAATCAGGGGGAATACGTATTCCATCAACAATAAGACCAGTAAAATATGCCGAGTATTGTAGAACACCAGTAATAGGTAGTAAATCCCTAAATTAAAATACGGATCCAATTATGTAAAGGAATTGGAGAATTTATGTAAAACAACTAACTTTGGAAGCAAGTGAGAAAAATCTTCAATTCTTAACATTTTTATTTTGTTGATTGTATAGATCTTCTCAACATCCTAGAAGAAAACCTCAAATAGACATGTATAAACTTTAAGAAGTATTAAGATAAACAAACGAAATGAAACCATTTTATATTGAACAAATGCAACGTGAACTGTGAGTGGGTACCCATGAAACTTCTTCTCTATATGGCTGGTCATAAAAGTCACAAAGCGCAGCATATGTTCTTCGGAAGGAATGACAAGCTCGAGGCGTAACATCTCCAGTCATGTTAATGAACTCAGTATACAAACTTTTAGGCGATAAGTCAAGTGTGTTTATCAACTGAGGACCTAGAAAACAGATTTAAACATTGTTCAGGATTCATGAACAACTTTCAATTGATTATAGAAAAGTTAAAAACAAACAATGTAACTCAAAATAGGGAAAAACTAACCAATATCAGGGAAATAACGTTTAAAGGCACTAAAAATATGTTTTATGAGTTCAGAACCCGAAATACTAGAACGAATAATAATACGTTTTTTATGACCAGCATCATCATAAGTGAGCGAAACCTGCAGAATATCTTTAAAAGCATAAACATACTATTCAAATATTCAGATATGAGATACCAATTCTAGATAGTTTAAACTAACCTCATCATCTTTAACTACCAGAAGTGTTTTTATAGCTAGAAGATGAAAACTGCGTTCAACTTTTAGTAATGATGGAGACTTTCCAGTTAATAGGAAAAGACGAAACTTCGAAATAGCCAAAATTCTAGTTTCGAATTTATCTCCTTTCTGAGACAAATCTACGTGCAAAGCAACACGACAGTCAAAAAACTTATTGCCAAGAACATTTGATGGTTTCTCTGCAAATTATATATTTCTTTTATTTTTACATTACCAGGTAGTTTCTTCCTTGATTTGCACTAATTTTTAATATTAATAATGACATTTTATGGGAAAAAACACATCAATACAATGTAGTTAAATAAATTTTAAATATCACGATAAAACAACTTACGTTGAACATAGTCACACAATTCCTTAAGAATACTTCGTGGCATTGACATCTTAATTTACTATGAAAAATAATAAACAAAAAACCAAGAAATCATTAACCTGAAAAATGTATTTATATCGAATCAGTCGTAAAAAATAAAAAAATTACTAGATAATGTAATTTACAAAATGGTACTCTGGATCAATACTGAATGATTCATCTAGTACTCTAATAAAATGGACATTATATCGAATTAAATAAAACAAACCAATAACTCTAGGTGTGGATACCGAAATTATACCAAATTATGCAACACCTTATTAATAAAACAAAGATCAATAAAAAACTCTTTTTTCGCACTAATCTCTGAATTAGACGTATGAACATCCTTAATTATACTCTCTATACATATTTATAATAGTGAATTAATCACCTGAATAAATTCATTCTTTACTAGATATAAGAACATGCTACAATGCAACATTTTAATAATCAGATTGCTTTTGTTAGGACTACGCAGACACTGAGAATAACTAGATACCATAAAAACGTTAATGTATCTAACTCTTTAAATTAAATATTTCACAAAATCAGGGTAACATTTTACTTATATTATTACTACCAAGCCCTCTAGTAATATACCTTTTTGTACTTTATGTAATATATAGTTAATAATACTCAAAGATGTCCATAAATTAGAATTTTTTAAAAAGTAAATAGTATAAAATTTATGTTCAATGCTTCCGCATACTATAATGTATATTTTATTAATATGCATATTCGGATTAAAGTATATTTATTTCGAAGTAAAAAATAGGTACATCTGTACTCACTCTAATTATGATACTTACTAGTTAGTTTACACAGGTTTCACAATATGTTAATTTAATAGTCTCTTTTCGTACATTTAGATAAGTCGTAATTGTGATATGATAGTAAACAGCATGCAAATAATTTGTAAGATGCCACTATTTTCGTATCATGGAATAAACTTAGAATACATTTACTATACAATATAGTTTTTTTGCTCCTAAGAATGTTATATATTAATGAGTTATAATGCAGTAAGAGATTACTACTTCATGTTTTTGGCAACTATAATACTTTTATTCAGAACAGATGCATGATTAGTATGATTCCGCGAAATATCCATAGCATTGCTAGATTCAGCACCACAGTGTGGAAATGTTCTGAAGCTAGTATTAATAGTGTCGAGCATGAAAAGAGTGGGCACAAAACTAATATTGTATTCCTGCACTTCGGACAACCGCGTACAGAATATTACGCCAAATCATTTTTGAGTAAATGGGCTATAAAATACTATAACTTTCCAAGTAAAATGCAGAGGTACGTTTATTTAATGTCTAAAATGTACCATTATCCGAAATTTTTACCGACTTTGCATGTAATCTTTTATTTTAATTTTAGAATTATACCTTGATTTTAGCTTTATTCCATCGAGTTTTCTGCTGAATAACAAAGTTTCCCATTGTATGGAAACTTATGGTTCACGAAAAAGTCTCGAGGATACATTGGCGGGATTAGCTGAACACGTTGAGAATGTTTTGAATGAAATCATTCCTGAATATGGGACTATTCTGTGTTCAAATGCATTTCTTTTTGAAAAGCCTAATATTTGGGAGGAAATTGGTCGTATCAGTAGGTTGGTATGTAGAAATATATTTAAATAATATTATAAATTTACTAATCATGAGATTCAATTGTATTTCTCAATCTAGCAGATGTCTATGTTTAACATTAACATAATTTATAGAAGCGGTTCGGACCGGATTGTTTTCTTTCCGCTTTATTCTCACTTCTCCTGCTCACAATCTGGGATATTGCTCAATGCAACAGCTAGTTCCTTAAGAACTCTTACTGTCCCATTAATGAAAGACGGATGTCATATCGAAAATATTCGTGTAATTCCCCAGTCAAATAACTCATTCCATATCTCGGCTGTACATCGGTGGAATAGTCACCCTACAATAGCTAACGTAAGCAAATATAAATTTGATGTAACGAAACTGGTGGCTTTTACGCTTTAACTTTCAGTACTGGTGGGATAGATTGCAGTCCATAAGAGGAACTTTTGATGGTGTTGTTTTTTGTGCGTCAGCTATGGTACGTATTATTATCTTTTTCATGTCAAAATAGTACATTCATTATAATTGTCATTTACTTTTAGCGTGGATATGACAGGAAAGAATATCATCATTCAGTTTGGGCAACATGCGAACGGATAATGTCAGAACTTGACGATGCAGTACCATGGAAACTTGGATTTTACAATGCTTGGAATGAGTGGGATTTACCTATGAGAGATTCTCTTCTTACTCAAATACATCGCCTTATGGATAGATTACCAAATCAAAAAATCGCAATTGTGCCAGTCTCTTCATTTGTTCAAGATTTTGATACTTTTTCTGTTCTGCCCAACATTATACAAAAGATGGTAAATATTATTTTAGCTACTTCTGTTTTTAGAATATGCAATACATGAGTGATTAAAATCTGATTTTTTTTAAATCTAGGAGAACACCATTCTATTACAACCAGAAAATAGCTCTATAATATCCCAAGGGCTAGCAGAGGTCATAAAGAACCATTTGCTCGGTCGGCGGAACGTTCAGCTCGTACAATATTGCAACAACTGTATTAGGAAGGAATGTGGACCCACTAGATTGCTTTTTAATTAATTTACGGTAGTGTTCTGATTGTTCACAAATTTAATTGGATTATATATATATATATATAGGACGTATGTATGCATGTATTTATAAGTTGTACAAAGGATAAAAGAGGTGGACATAAATAGTTTTCAAGTTCTTGTTTCTAGTAGACTAGTCAAGCCTGCAAAGACTTTTATTATCCAGAAGGTAATATTTCTTTATTTTACTCGTAATAAGGATATCGCTTTTTTGCTGGTAGTTTATGGTGGTTTGGATTTCACTTCCAAACTCTTGTTTTACAACCACTATTACTGTCGAATGTAGGATGAATATGATTACGGGAATTGGAGCGCTACCGTAATTCAATAAACAGGTACGTTAGAACTGACGCGATATTTGTGAGTAGGCGTAAAATTCGTTTTAGGAAGATTACTTATGCTTCAATCATCTTAGCAATGTCTACATTGTGTTTTCGAAATATGTTATATTCCGCATCCAGATCACTCTACTCATTATATTCAAAAGTAAATTAGAACTGTTACTTTTGTATACTAGTCATCTGTAACTATGAAATCACTTTCGATCACGACTATGTTATAAAAAGTAAAGCGATTAGTCAGCAACGCCGCGAAAATATTGAATCCTGCTACGCTCTATAGTTCTTCAATCGATTGATTTATGTTTTTAACTGTCTAATTTTTATTTACCGTTTTAACCGAGTTCTAAATATGTAAACGAGTCCTTTTTTTTTTTTTACGAAGTAGACGTGGTTACTGTAATATTTGGCCTCAAATATGTTTTATCTCCATTATTTTATTAGGAGTATGACTAATACCAGTTTACATATTTACTAATACGTAATGCACCCTTTAGTAGTTCATGATTTTCAAGTTGTTTTAATTAGTCAAACAAGTACTTTAATTTATGTCGGAATCTGCTACTTTTTATTAATAATTCATTTAATGAGGTTTTCTTCTATTGGATAATATACTAGGATCAATAAATTATTATTGAACACAGGTGTTTCTTTTTTCTGCCATTTATCGTTTCCTAAAATACCTCGCTATTTCAGAACCACTGAAATTTGTTATTTTCGATTCCTAGAGTATCGTCAGTATATTTACAGTGCAGTTGCTTCACTGGTATGCCTTTAATTTTCCTCCTTTAAAGTAAATCTACGTTTTAGAATAAGCTTTTCAGTATCTGGAATGGCTGGAGGCGATGAGCACGCCCACTCTTCTGTTCAAGACGATGCTAAGGACTCTGAGTCAGATGGCGATGCGGCTGAAGAAGTGCGATTGAATACATATTTAAGAAAAATTTAGCAAATGTAATCTGAAAGAAAAGTCTGAAAATGCTGGAATTAGTATATGCTAGGTTTTTAAATATAATGTAACTTATTAGTTGGTAATGTGTAGCATTAAAATACATTTAGGATTTAACGGTTGTATAAGTATTAACTTTTTTTAAGACTTAAAAATTGTAGTGAATTTTGGACCTCTACCAATTTCGAGACAATATTTCTGCTATTTTCCACAGATCCTAGAGGAGTCTCCTTGCAAGCGATGGTCTAAGCGTCGCGAACAAGTGAAACAAAGAGATGTTCCAGGAATTGATGTAGCTTATTTAGCTATGGATAACGAAACTGGTCAGGATTTTTGTTGCATTAGTTTTAATTTAATTTCTAGTCATAGTATATGTAGCTGCAATATTATTTCGCATTTATCGACAATTAAAAGTATTACTGTTGAGGTAGAGATGGCTTGCTACTCGATCATACACGGCTATAATCATATTTATAAAATTTAACAATAGATTAGACCATTATTTTCACAGAATGGTAGGCTTAATTAATGATTCAGTGTCTGTTATTTGGTTTAAATTCATGTTTCGTTTTAATACATTTTTAATAAGGTGTTATTTCTTCTTGTAAGTTAATACTTCTAATGAGAACATTCATCAGGCTTGGCAGCACATCAGAAGATATTTTTTATAGGAAACGAAGTTGTATGGAATGAAGTCCAGTTTTCGGAGAGAAAAAATTTTCGTGCGCAGGAGGTTCGTAGCTATTTTCAACTTATGTATTTTATAATGTACGTAATTAGGAATAGTACTAACGCTTTCTCTACTGATTGAACCTAAAAGTTATGGTTATATGCGAAAACCATATACTGTTGTCTTTACGTAGCGATTGTTGTGTATTTTCTCACGATTTCAAATTAACTGTAGTGCAAAAGTTATAAGAATATGAGTTATCATTTTTCCAATACTATATTAGTATGTTGTTACAGGTTATAATGTTTTTAAAAATAATATACAAATAGTGAGAATTCCAGGAAAAGATAAATGCAGTTTTTGACAATCTTACCCAGCTAGTCCACACAAATCTCGTAAAATTCCACAAATACTGGACTGATGCTAAATCGGAGAAGCCTAGGGTGGGATAACACTGCAGTATCTTGGTCTTGTTAGTAGCTAATATAGGGAGTTCAGTTCTTTTTAGGTGTTTCTTCGTTGTATTTGTATAGTTTTCACTTCGATGTGTTGTTTGATTTAGATCATTTTCATCACGGAATATATGTCATCAGGTTCAAT
This sequence comes from Heterorhabditis indica, assembly GCA_020740425.3. Lineage (NCBI taxonomy): Eukaryota > Metazoa > Nematoda > Chromadorea > Rhabditida > Heterorhabditidae > Heterorhabditis > Heterorhabditis indica. The sequence goes on from JAJAVP010000097.1 coordinate 211,047, forward strand.
GTCTTTATTTCTCCAGAGAACTAGGAAATCTGGTTCTACTTTGAGTATAAAGGTAAATAGTACTATACGGAAACATTACCATTATAGTGCTTGAGTAGTAAATTCAACTACATCTAATCTAATAGTTCTTCAAAATAATATCAGATCGTTTTCATATTTTAATTGTCAATATTAAAGGCATGGAAGAAATGGACTACACAAATACTATCAGCACTTAATTACTTGCATTCTTCTAATCCTCCTATAACTCATGGCAATCTGACATGCAATACGGTTTTCATACAGCAAAATGGACTCATCAAAATTGGATGCGGTGGGTACTATAGTTTATTTTCACAAAGGAATATTGAGATTAATGAGGGGATATTTTAAAGTTTTTATTGTGCTATGGTTCCTCTATGTATTTATTCACCCTTGTCTTTCATCCTTGCCAATCCCTAGCGTCTCGGTGCTTCCGGGTGCCATGTGGACAGGACGCACTTAGTGTTTGTCTAGGGAGGGATTATAGCAAAACGAGAGTGTGCAAAACACTTTTGGGCTTGTATTATCTTGTAGAAAAGATCGGAGATAAATATAAATCAAGCATTTTTGTCAATTAAAAAGTGAAGTGAAAATGAACTAGCTAACAGTAATTTCATAATTATTGTCTATAAACTGGCATTAAAAATTCTAATAATGAAAAATAACTATTTATGTGTAAAAGGACAATTTTGTGTTGAAATAAACTTCTAGAACGTTAGTTTTTATTAGTATTTATTGTTAGTATTGACAAGTCAATTACAGTAGCTCCTGATGCCATCAACCATCACGTGAAGACATGCCGAGAAAATCTGAGAAATATGCATTACATTGCTCCCGAATATGAGTGTAAGTGACCATTTCTTAAAGCAATTTCTGGTGATTGTAATTTAACACCTTTACTGAATTTTTATAATATTTTTTCAGATTTAACTGAAGTAACACCTGCAGCTGACATTTACTCATTTGGAATTTGCGCTCTTGAGGTACACTGGATACGGTATGACTAAGGGTTACACTTCCTTCGAATAATCTTTTTTTGTTAAGATAGCTGTAACCGGTGGACTTACGGGATGCCAAAACGGGAGTTCTGAAGGTCCAATGACACCCGATGGTCTTGAGAAGGCTTTACGCTCTCTTGAAGACCCTAATCAATGGGTTTGTTAGGATATATGGTCAACATTACTAGTCTGTTTCGCATAAAATTATAATTTTCAACAATTAATATAAATATCAAACGTGCTAAATTTAAGGATTTCATCGAATTGTGTTTGAATAAAGACCCATCAAAACGACCCACTGCTCGGGAATTATTGTTCCACCCAGTTCTCTTCGAGGTTTGATTTTTTAGATATCTGCAAGATTTTGACGTTTTCTTATGTTTTCAAAAATATTTTTAACTTATATATCCCAAATGCTTCAGGTTCATTCACTAAAGCTATTGGCTGCTCACAAAATTGTTGACTCTAAGTTATTTGATGATCTTGCAGCAGATGCATTCAGAGTTCAAGATATCGAGAAGGTATGTATATAATAAACCTTTTTTTTAAATCTATTTTTTATTCGTCATATTTTCACTACGTGGAACTTTGCTTGTGAAAGTTAATTCTAAGGTTGCTGCTGAAGCACGAAGAGATGGCGGTATGCGAGAAATGGCGTATTGTCAAGTACCAGCATTTCAACACGATCTGGAAAAAATAGTTGAAGACGTTCGAAACGGGATTTATCCATTAACCGCGTTTGCTCCTTTAGCTCATCAGCCATTTAAAACACCTGCGGTTGGTCCTTAATCATTTTTATATTGAATAAACGTTATATTATTGTTTCATGTGTCGAAAATTTGCAGTTGTTAGCCACTGCTGGAATATCACCATCACAGCCTTCTGGGTTGGGTAAAAGTGAACCCCCAGCAACGCTTCTAGTGAATTCTCAGCCTCGTACAGCACATGAACCCGAACCATCGCCTTCTCCTCCAAGTACAACAGAAGATAGTGAGCATAAGGAAAATAGGGCTATTGTTCAAATGAAGATAACAACGGAGGGTCGGTGAGTCAAATGTGAGCGACCATTCTGATATCTAGGGTGGAATAAATGATTTTTCTTAGTTATTTATGCAGGGAACTGACGTTGTGGCTACAACTTGAGGACCAAATGAATCGACAGTTAACTACGGAAATTGGTGAAAACGATACGGCTAGTAGCCTAACATATAATCTCGTCTATCACGGGTTCATTTGTGAGGTAACACTCAGTGCAATATATACTTATAGGAAAGTATAATGTAAAATATGTGCTTATATTAGATGTATTGTTTAACTCTTTACATAATGTAGCGTTAAATCTTTAATATTCAGTAACCTCAAAGAAAGAAGTCTATTGTCAATCAATAACCCTTTGTTTGCAGGCGGACGGAATGCGGGTAGAGCGCGAGTTGGCGTCCGTGTTGGCTCCGCCTCTTTGAGCGGACAGATCGACGATGGCGTGGTTGCGACTGGTCGCACTGCTGGCTATCGTGCACGTGGCTGTAGGTCAGCACGGCACGGTGGGTAGACCATGCGAGGTATCTACTGACTGCGGTACCGGCAACTATTGCGCCGGCAATAAACGCTGTGCTTGCCTCACCACATATGTTGAGATTGATTCATACTGTTGGAGAAGTAAGTTACATGGGCTTCTAAGCTCTTTTGCGAACCATTCTTGTTGTTTGGTAAATTTAATTGGTAAAGGTTTTCACATGGTAGGCAATCGGCTCCCTTCTAGGTTTATTTATGCCCCTATTTTTGGGCTTCAATTTACTTAAACATTTGTTTATATTAGTTGCTGGTCTGTCCTGTCTTTGGCAATTGTCCATTCCCTTACAGGGGTTTTCGTTGCCCAGATGCGTTCTGTGAATGTGTCTTTTGGCTATAGGTATAGTATTTGAATCTGATCCGCGGCATATCGCGCGCTCTGATTTTTTGTGCTCTGCGATTCTCTTCAATGTTTACGTTGTATTAATAAGGGGGAGCCCTGAGCTTCCTTTATTCCTGCTCAGTTTTCCCTCTGGTAGGTGGCTGCGGGCTCACCCAGAGATATAAGATCGGATGGGTTTAATTTGCTATGATGAAATTGAATTAAACTCTTGTCTTTCTTAAGTTCATCCGGTCTAGTTTGTAGTACATTTTGTTGTTGAGATTAAGATTAAGATTAATGTATCGATTTTGTGGATTTTTGATTGAAAGAAATGAATATGAATGAAATATAATATACCTTGTTCTTGTCATGCATTGCCACTCTTTCTGTCAAGTCCTGTTTCTTCCACCCTGGTGACAGCTTTGGTGAGTGCTTGCTCGTCTATGTGCATGTCATAGTGTGAGTTGTTCAGAAATCAATCCGGGCGAATCCGGCTGCACACAGAATAGGCAGTGCGAAGCTGTCTGGCCAGGTGCATACTGCCGGTCAGGCGAATGTCGCTGTGCCAACAACCAGCCTCCGTTCAGAACAAGAGATGGGCTGGTAGGTGAACCATCACAATTTGTTTTGGAGCTATGCATGAATAGAACCTTAGCCTGTACTGTAAAAAGACTTCCAAATTAATACAGTCAGTTATATTTGTAATGTTTTCCATTGATATTTCTGGTTGTATCCAGCACTGAGTTTTTGATTATACTGGGGTCTTGTAGGATCATTATAAGAATTATTATGGTATCAAATCTCCTTGAAGAAAGGTAGGCTAGGTTATGAATTGCTCATGTACTATACAGGTATGCCTTAACTATGGCTTCTGCCCACTAAATGGAAACAATCCTAAATTCCGAATCGAGAATCAGGTGCAACAGTGCTATGGAGGTGAACGTTTCTATTTTTTTGTTTGTTTGTTCGTATAGTTAAGTATGATAGTAACTTTGCAATTTTACTTCTAAATTACATAAAGTGGAGGATTTGTTGTAATAAATTAATCAAACGAAGAAAATTTGTGCTTTCAGGTGCGGATGCTACATGTGAAGCAATTGGAGCATTAGCATATGACTGCATCTGCGATTCTGATGACTGCACAGTAAATAATCCGATTAGCTTCTGCTGTCCTAGTAGAGGTTTCTGTCTTTTTTTATAACTAAAACGATTTTTTGGATTTAAACTAGTTGTTTGTCATCTATTATCGTATGCTACTTTTTAACAACTATAAATGCTCTCATTCTTTGTTAGGAAATCTCTTTAGAATCGATGACGTGCTTTGGGAATTTATTGACTTTCTTGAGTACTATTTTGAGGTCAGCGAGAGAGAAAAGCCGCTCAAACACTTCGCTTAGTTGACATAGTGAAAGGAAGTGCTGTGGTCACTGCGTGGCTTATGGTAGTGCGGAAATAGTCTGGGATAGGTTAGACTAGGCTACTGAGATCCATAACTTTTAGTGTTCTTTACTCATTTCCTTAGCAAAGAAAAGCGAAATAAGTTAATTAAACCAGAAAACTGTAACACATAAAGAATTAATCGATTGCATCAATATGGACATGATTTTATAGCTAGGTATAATTTATACGTTCATATAAAGTATAACCAGTTATTGAAATTTACTTTTTTGTAGCTTTCGCATGTATTCAACCTCCAAATGAGGGCTATACCCCTCCTGGAGGAGGGACTACTCTAAATCATTGGTACCACGATCCTATTACCGGAGAATGTAGAGAATTGAAGTATCAAGGATATGGTAGGTGAAGAAGAAGTAGATGGAAGGGCTTTAATGTGATCTATATAGCGAAATTGTATTCTTAAGACATTTTTAGGTGGAAATGCGAATAATTTTCAAACAAAGGATCACTGTGAATCATACTGCAAGCAAAGTAACCACTATCCTTTATTGGATTTTTATTTGTTTCTTTAAAGTTATGCTTATCGCTGATCTCGAGTTTTCTTCTTTCATATAGCCTGTAATCGTGGACTTCCTCTCTATCGTGATCGTACAACTGGAGTGAAACAGGAACCTGTGTACTGCCAAGGAAACGATAACGGTTGTAATAATGCTAACTATCAGTGCACTACTATGGGTACTCTGCAGCAGTGTTGTCCTACATATTGTAAGCCTTTTATTATCGACTTCGATTAGATTTTAATTGCGTTTTGGTTTTTTAGTATTTATATGCTCGCGTAATGGAGGAATTCCTTCGGAAGTATATAATACTGCTGGTGGATTACCAACTGAATATTTTGATGTTGGGATTCCGGATGGTTCAGGAACTACATCACCTCGTTTTTACTACGATTCAAGAGAGGGAAGATGCATTCAATTTTCGGTAAGATAAAAAAATGTGGTTGCGTTGAAATTTTAACTGTAGGCTTTGAAATTATAGTTCAACGTATGGTTTCTAATTTCAGTATCTTGGCCAAGGCGGAAACTTTAATAATTTCCTTTCTCAGGACCACTGTGAGAAATTCTGTTCAAGAAGTATGCTGTTAATTGTTGAAATAATTAATTTAGATGAGATTTTTTATTATTGTTAAAATTAAGTCTTATTCTGTTGTAGTTTTGTGTTCTGCTGGTGAGCCACTCAAGGATTCGTCAGGAGAGCGTAACATGGAGTGTTCTCCTACAGGAAGTGGTGCTAACTCCTGCCCATCTACTCATTCCTGTGAAAGCACTTCTGGTTTGTCATATTTTAGTTAAATGTATAAAAATATATCATTTTCTGAGGTGGAAAGTTTTGCAGGTTCAACAACTTTCGGTGGAGTGTGTTGTCCACGTCCGCAGTACGTGTGCAAGCTGCCTCGAGAACAGGTATGAGAGTAGTTTCTTTTCTTTTCTTTTCTTTTCTATTAAATTTACATTAAACTTTAGGGTAATTGTGGAACCTATTCTAATCGGTGGTGGTTCAACGCAAAAACGGGTAATTGCGAGGAGTTTATCTACTCAGGTTGTCAGGGAAATGCCAATAATTTCGAGACATACAAGGAGTGCCAGGATTATTGCCGAGATGCTAGAAGTGAGTTAAATCAAATTTATGAGAAATATAAATGTGAAAAATAAACATTTGTACGTTTTAGGCGAGCCTCAATGTATACAGGGTACAGCTCTTACGGATTCAAACGGGAATTTTATAATTTGTGGAGGATCATCTGCTGCTTCAGCTACTTGCCCAGCGAACCACTACTGCTACTATGATGGTACAACGTACGGTTGCTGCCCCACTCAAGGTATCGTTTATCTTTTATTTCACTTTCTGCATCAACATTAATTTTCTTCAATTTTTTATAATTTATTAGTTGGGTTAATTTAAATGAAGAAGTCTATACTTCTTATCTTAACATTTATGCTTGGTGCGTATTTATCGATAGTTTTTTTCTTGTAGCATATACATGCTCATTGTCTTATAAATCGGGAGCGAGTTGTGGTCCAGCAGTAACTCGATGGTATTACGATTCAACAACTCGCACTTGCCAGACATATTCGTTTAATGGCTGTGATGGAAATTCGAATAACTTTGCTACACAGCAGGACTGTAAGGACTATTGTAGAGTGGAATCATGCCCTGATGGGGGAGAGGTATGACTTGTTTCTCCATAAAATACGTACTATTTCGTAGTTAGTTTTATGTGAAATTTGTGCTGTTCGTGTTGTTTACCTGTATAAAGAAGGTACTTACAATCTTGAGATCATTGAACTGAACTGTCTCGCGACTAATCCTACTTATTGACTAATGAGCCACGGACTATTTGCTTTTATTTTTACGGTACCTTTCTGTACCGCGTTTGTCATTCGTCTTAGACAGCATATTCTGGTTTATCTCGGTACATAGAGATGGTAAAATTCAATAGGAATATGACATTCACATGATCAATATAAGGAAGGATATAGATAGATTACAATATATCTTAAAATCACTAAAACTATGAATACTTAAAGGTTTGGAAAGAACAAAATGGAGCAGCACGTGCTTGTACAACCAACAGACAATGTCCTTCTACTCACTATTGTACTCCAGTTACCACATGGACGGGTATATAGTTATTCTTTTAAATTCAGTGGTTGCTTCGATCTCTTTCTTCTCAGTTTTGAATTTTCTTCTTATTATATCTTTCTAAATTAATTATTTTGAATCTGTTGCTGTTATATCACTAATATTTTTTTGTATTCATTCGAATCCCTTCAGTATTAATTCGGCCTCTATTTATTTGTTCTTTCATAAAACGTTTCGGTGGTAATATTGTTCGTCTGAATAGCTTCTGTATTATATAATAGTTTTTTCCCCAATTATTTTAGTTTCATAATATTTAGGCACTGTATATCAGACCAAATCCTTGTGTTGTCCATCCAAGAACTTTGTGTGCTCTCAGCCTCGAGATGTAGGTGTTCGCTGTTCGAGCACCCGTATTACCCGATGGTATTTTAATGCCGACTCTAAAACATGTCAAACATTTGAATATAATGGATGCGAAGGTAAGATAATAGTATATAAGTTATTTAGGAGTATTGTATTTAATTAGTTTCTATCTTATAGTAAGTTATTGCTAACATATAGTTAATTTCATAGTTTACCATATATACTTTCTATTATTTCTTTAATTCTCGCGCTTTCAGGCAATCGGAATAATTTCGCATCACAAAAATCGTGTCAAAATTATTGCTTGTCAGAAGCTTGTCCACCAGGTACGGTAGTGGCTAAAGACGGTGATGGTGGCAGATTAGTGCAATGTAGTAATCCAGGTACGTTTAGTTGTTTTTGGATAAACCTATTTTTTACTTCCCTAACCTTTTTTGAGTTTCTTTTTACTTATAGGAGGGCAAGGACGAGTATCTGGTGGTTGTCCTGAAGGATATACGTGCTATTCTTCACCTCTTCTTGATCAAAATGTATGTTGTGGAGCAAGTACGGAACTTCAGTGTAAGTAAAATAGTTAGTTATTATGTTGTTACTAATCAATCATTAATAAACTGTTAAGTTAGAGTTAAAGCTTTCTATTTTACGTCAAAATTAAGGCATAAAAATGACTGAAAATTGATCTCATCATTTTTATACATTTCCAAACGTTATTATACAGTTGCTGAACCGTGCAGGTGAACTCTCATGAGCAACAATGTTTTTTACAGCACTGTGTCCTGCTTCATCTACGCCATTTATCTCAGCACTATCACTGCAACCAATGCAATGTACTCCAAACGTAGATGGTGCGTGCCCGGGTAACTTTTTCTGCTGGTTCTCTACAACTACGACATCAGTCAATGCATTCTATTGCTGTCGATCACCAGATAGTGTGGATACTGGTTGTAAGTCCACTATATTCCCTGTTCATGGTCTTTTTCTATCTAAAAATTCCGTATACTGCGTAGAATATATATACTAAGGGGTTAAGAATACAAATTTAGTATATTTGCTACTTGTATATTTTATATTTATGTCAGATTGCCCACCACAGCTAGTTCCCGTACCAGGAGAAAGTGGTGCACAGTACAAGTATTGTTCTCCTTCTGCTCCACTAAACGATGCAATCCAAGGTTGTGGTGCAAATAGGCATTGCCAATTTAGTACAAATTTAGAAAGGTATTTCGATTTTTACCATAGCACTGTTATTATTACATAAATAAAATAATAAATACAGGTACATTTGTTGTGGCCTTGAATCAGATGTCCGCCTTCCAAATGTGTGCCCACCACAACCTGCTAATCTTGTCCCAGTTGAACTCGCTGGGAATTATCGCACATGCAATCCGTAAGTGACTTCTTTGTTTAATTAAATAATTCAAACAACAACATTTTGCCTAGATATGCACGTACGGGAACTCATCAGAGCTGTCCGGACAATTCAGCATGTTTATACACGGGCAATGAAAATGGTTTTATTTGTTGCCGGATACAATTGGGCAGGAACGGGAAGATCTAGACCGTGGTATTTCTCAGTGTATCATACATTGAAAATATATGTATTATTTTTAGATATCAACCCCAGTTGATAATTACTCTTTATTTGACGATGTTACCCCGTCGTATTGTTGAGTGCCACATCTCCTTGTGATTCTCATTAATGTGATTCTTATATTACTGTTCTGTCAAAGAGATTTCCTATTAGTAGATTGAAAATTTCTACTTCATCAAGCAATGGACACTTTAAAATATGTATTATAAGGAGTGAGATTGTGCTCAAATATCAGAAAATTTTTTTTTAATGAAATACACTAAATAGTGTACATGACTATGCATATGACAAGATACAGCATACATTATCTGCTAAAATAGAGCGATCCGACTTAGGGTATAGTGAATCAGACGTATGAGTAACTATTGATTGTAATTCAGTAATTCCACGGCCTTGATTCAAAAGACAAAAGACGCCAAGTAGGAAAGAACTCTTACATATGGAGTCGCGACGAGACCCTTATAAATATTGTTTATTTGTGTAGTAATTTAATTATGTGGAAAAGAATAAAAGGTGCCTACCGTTCAGTTTTGCCGTTGTATTATATAGTAATAAATACAAGCAAAGTGTGCTATTTCGAGGAAGAGGAGGAACATCGTAAACAGTGCGGTGAGGCTGGTATAAAGCGCATTCTTGGAGTAATAGGGCGAGGGAGTAGATGTTAGATGGTAACGTAGAGGATGATAAGAGATACCTAAATTTTTGAGATTACATAATCAGTTAACCGCTGATTTATGGAGTACTCATTAAGTTATACACACCCATTACAAGCATCAAGCGCTGAAAACAGTGGTGAGGCTCGAAACCGTCCGTGCTCTTGTTTAGACTGACTCAACATCATACGAAGTAACGCTATTTGCCCCAACTATGATAGATTTTAGTAGCTTAACTATCAATAGGCTATTTTAAAGTAACTTTACCTTTAGTATTAGATTAGTCAAAGTTGGCTGGATAGAAATTATACTTTTGTTAAGTGATTCAAACTGTTTCGATCGGAAAAAGGAGTCATCCACTACTACGGAATCCATCAATGGTGTCACAGTATTAATCAGTTTAATAGCTTCTGAAATTTTAAAGATCACAAACGAAATTATTAGATTTACCCGAATTTACCTGAAAGTATTGATTCTGCTTCAGCACTTAGTAGACGAAGCATACAACCAATCGCACCACAAGGGATCCATTTCTGAACACTTATGAATTCGATATGAAAGAAATTAGGAAACTATAAAATAACCTCAATCAAATCAACGGTTTCTGAAGATAGAGTTTCCTTTTTTGTTTTAACATCTCGCCATACCATCTCATTGTCGACAAAACGAGAAAGACTGTAAAATAACCAATTAATTTTTATTACTTTGATGATATCCATATTACCTCGGATCAGATGCTTTTTGAAGAAGATCGATGATGGCAGATAATGCATTTGAAGATCCAATTTTTTTCTTCTTAATCTAAAAGTTTGAAAAATCCTATTAAAAATTCTAATGCTAAGTAGACATAATTTTCATACTTCCTTAATAGCACTGATATTGAATCACAGCCATAGTGTTGATAAAACTAGACAACGTCGGTATTGAAATTCGTTAACAATTATTATTAATTATGGTTAAATCCTCTCGTAAATTATAAACATTTTCTGCTGTCTATAGATAACGTATCGACTTAAACCATTGAATGAGAAAAATTAAGCGGCTGTTAGAAATTTATATGCATGTCAAGTTAAATATATACTATCAAAATTTTAAAAAAAAACCTACAATTGACATTTTCGGCTTATCAAAACAATCCTCAGCCATTTTCTCAAGAGCAGATTCGACCTCCTCTCTCCAAATTTCTTGACCATTAACGTCCATGTGATCACACATATAGATGAATGCGCGTTGAAATGAACACAAAGAGACTGTTAGCTTTTTCAGTAGATCTAAATGAGAATCAAGTAATCTAAAATTTGAAAACAAGGAAATATATAGAAGATAACCAACTACTAAATCTCCAGAGACTAAGCTTTCATTGCTATGAACAAACTTAGCAATTCGAATTTAGCTAGCCTATTTATCTCGAAATTACATTTTATCTAAAATATTCTATCAAATCAAAGCTAAAAATAGGTAAATTCCTTACAAGACCTGCTGAGTATTATGTAATTACATACCATCTAAGGATATATTCCAACTATTGACGATGAACAATTTCGGTAATTCAATACTCAATTCGTGTCGAATACCCTCTTCAAGAAGTTCCTGGAAGATATGATGTTAAATAGTAGTTGTTGTAAATAAAATAAATGACATTCCTGCTAAATTAAATGAAGAACCTTAGGATTGACTTCTAGTATTCCAATCCGACGTAAAGCCATCCTGGAGATTCCCACACTCATGTTAGAAATTATAAATGTTGCCTCAGATAAGCGAAAATTTTCATCGAAGTCTGCCATTTCTTTAACCTATGTATATATATATATATAGTGAATCAAAAATCACCGATGTTAAAGGCTTATAACTTTCATCAGACTCAACCAAAACTATTGCTCAAGTGTTTCTAAAATCTATAAACTCTTGTCTACCAATTAAATTAACTCCATTATTCCAGTTAAAAAATATATAACATGTAGTTATTCTCTTTTGCATGTATTTTAAAAGATGCCCATTTTTTTGATCATCCAGTGCATTGAAATTTCCGAATAACCTATAGACTTTATGTCTTCAAGTAATGTTCCTCAAATCTTCTATTAATATAGTAACACTAACCTCTGTTTTAAGAATACTTGTAGTCCATTCTCTATACAATGATGGAATAACAACATCGTGCAAAATAGAAAATAATCGATGTGGAACAGACTGTAAAATGACACGAAGCTTCTTTTCTAAGTGAAAGGAATATGCTCGACCAATGAGTCTGCAATAAGTCATTTGAAATTTCCAGACGATAGTGGTACAGTGGGCAAAAAATAAACTGATTCTAAGTGGCATATCATTCTTCAAAATCAGCAGAAACACCAATGAAGTTAAGACGCTCGAAAAAAAACCGATTTTTTTTTTGAAAACTAGAGTTTCTGCTAAATTTGAAAAGAACCTATAATACTTTAAGGCAATTATTTATTTTCCCATCATATATAACATTAGGGTTTCACCTTTTCCGTTCATCAGAGTGAAGATTATTGCATATATTGAAGATAGATAGAGACAGCTTATGAAAAAGTGCTCGCACAGGTTGAATATTTGAAGATTCCAAAATACGCTGTTGAATACGAGGAATCCAATCATCTGAATTAAACTATGAGATACAATATCTACTTCAAATTAAAATCATATTTTGACATTTTTAAGCATGCAAGCTTTAACCTGTCGCTTAACCATAAAACTATTATAACTAAGACAGCTATAATTAAAACAATGACTACCTAGCATAGTCCATAAATAAGACGGATCGGCTGCTACTTCTACTGCCCTTTCCTCACTTTCCTTGACTGAGAGCACAGCTGCCAAAGAATCTAACTGAACCTCCAGCTTTTGTAAATAGGCTCCCATGGCTAAATTTTCCCCTAAGTCAAGCATTTCGCAGACCTGAGGAGTAAATTTAAGTGGTCCGACATAAAAATTCACAATAGTGTATACCTGATTGATTCTCCTCTTAATTTGGCTAACTACCTCTGCATTTTCAACATTATTCACATCCAACTCTGTCACAGTTTTCTTTATAAGTAGAAACCATTCATGTAATTTAGCTAAAACAACGTTATATCGAGTACATTGTAAGTATGAAGTGAGATTTGAAGATTGCAACTCACTTCGATTGCTAATTTTAGAATAGCTTATTCCTTGATTGAATACCTCAGCAATCTCGGAAATTGTGGAACATGTGTCAGCAATTAGTTTTTTCACATTTTGTTCCTTATTCCGCACATAGTGGCGATAGGTCTCAAATTACTACCTTTTATAAAACCGAATAAAAGTTTAAATAATTACAAGCTTGAAATAAATACGATCGAATTAATGGTAAAGCAAAACAAAAGTGAATAATAAAAAGTACCTTAAGAAACTCCATTTCGAAATTAGCTACTTTGAACATTAAAACAAGTGCCTTTTGATCAAAATGCGTTGCAACGTCTGTTGCTTGCATGTAAGTCGACGCTTTCTTTCCATAATTACTCACTATAATCAAGATCTTTAACAAATATCAATTAATGTACTAATAATTCAATTAATTTAATTTGAATTAGTTTGTAGCTTACATTTTTGTTTCATAATCCAAACATTATATGCTTTGATTATTATACATGTAACTTCTCACTGATATTTAGACTAAACGAAAATCTATGTCGCGTCTTGTGAACTAGAAACTAAACAACCACATTTTACAAAGTCTGTCTAATAAAAATAAGGTGAAATAATGAATTTGAGTAAAAATACCACTAGTATGCAAAAGTAGCCATCGCAGTGATGAGTTATACCGTCCAATCAACCTAATGTGCGCACCAAAATCACACGCAGCTATCTTGCCCTAAAAGCACACTGGAAGCTGAAATAAAAATAAATATAGGTTTCCAAACACTATTAGTAGAACTAAAAATGGTTCCAATAACTGCGTAGAAAATTTTTTATATGCATCTTTGAATGCCTTCACTTCCGATCATACCTGTGGTATATCCAATCCCACAAGAATATTGAAGTGATCTCTAGCCAATTCCTTCGCTTTAAAAAGATCTATACGTGATGTTAGGGCAGTAATAGCTGCACGAAATGGCTGCCAAGCATCCATAAGGTTTACCAGTAAACCAACTCCTAGATGAAGCACCTAAAATCTACATTCACAAGATTTGCTACTTATTCTGGACTAGTCCTGAATCTCAAATAATACCGTAAAGTATTTCTTCCAAAATTAATAAAAAGAACATCAAATTCAATAAATAGTTTACTCACCCAATGTTCTCGATAAAAATTTTCAACTATTTGTCTCATTTTAGAACTCCCATTGTTCAGTATGTTTGGTTGGAAATTTAGACAGACATAAACCATCTGTGCCCATTTCTGACGAAGTCTTTTCGATATTTCCCCCTAGTTAAGCAATCTTATTATTCGCTAGCATCAATATGTAGATTCAAGTCGTGCAATATATTATGCTTAAAACCGATACCTCACTAGATCCCTTATCGAAATAAGCCAAACAATTAGTTATGAACACATTGTTAATTTTAACACGCCTAGAATTAAGTGATTTACAATAAACAAAACAGACAAAACAGAAAACTTGTTCTAAATGTTACTTACTCAAAAAGTCTATCATTCGGAAAATTCGCGTTTTCAACTCGCAAGAAGTCCACCAAAAATTCGACATTTTTTCGTTCATCACTAAATAATTCTAATATGAAGTCATTTTATTAAAATGCACAGAGAGTGTAACAATACAAAAGTACTCACCTATTCCTATAAATTGAGACATAAATGCGCTCCCTTACGAGACCAGGTAGATATTTATCGAGATATAACAATACCAATCCAAGAGTATAGAGCGTTTCAACCTCCAGTTCTCTTGTGAAATCAATACTGGCTAAGTGATCATTTCCAATTTGATCGCAGTATCTACAAAATCACTAATCTTGATCACGTGTAATGACGACCAATATGTAAAACTTACTCATTAAGACTAATAACGAAATTGGCGATGGTTTGAAACAGAATTTCAAAACGTAACAGTATGTCTCCATATACGGAATAAAAGGTGTCTTGTAAATCCTTAAAATTTAAGATTGGATTGCAACTTAGAAAATGTAAAGCTAACAAAGACAAATTTAGAATATTCTAGGATTATTACTCGGAACCTAGAATTTCTAAATAATGATTTTTTTTTAAAGTACTGGGTAGAAATCATAAGCACATGAAAACGAAGTGCTATATTGAAAGTTATAAACATAGAATTCACCTCATCGTTAGAAATAAGTTTTTCGTACTGTGTAGTCTTAGCGAAATATGTAAAATCTAGAATAAATACTTTGTACTTGGAAGAACTTGGATCAATAAAGTCTCCTGGTACGAAATCTGACAGACGGAGTATTTCTGCGAGAATAGAGTTTCCCTCCTCGATAGCGTTCCACAAAAAATTTTCGTAAACACTGCTGAATCCACTTAATTCCCCCATACCTGGAATTTCCACTTATTTTGCCCCATCATAACAAATACATAAGCATTTTGAGGTTTATAGTACTAAAAAGTACGCGCGTATAAGTTTAGTAAATCGATCATCAACTTGTGCCTATTTTCTGAAAAGTACTTAGAAACCCTAGTATTATTCATTGTCTATGAAGATATAATTTATAATTAAGCTGGTAGTTTTCATGTCACTCTTCTGTGACATCTATGATCGCTGATAACATGCTCTAATTATGAATAATAGTCATCAAGGAGCACACTACAAAAACACTTAAACCCTTTGAAATTGTAGTAATGTCCTTCGAAAATATCTCTAATAAAAGTAATCATTTGATGAGTACACAACAGAAATGACATCAAGTACGCAGTGTAATTTTCACAGTGTGGATTCTCGTTCTGTTGAATTTCCCTGCTACATAGTCTATTTTTGTTTTATGCATATGCTAATATAATTTTAATGTATTAAAATGACAGCTCATACAACTATGTTATTGTGAGACAGATACCTAATTAAAAGAAGGAAAATACTAATAATGTTGCGTTAACCATAATAATTTCATGCCTTGTTTAGACACCACGGTTTTATGATAGAAGAAGTAAAATTTTATGAGAAATAAGTCTACTTATAATTATTTATTGTAGTCATGACCATATAATGGTTAACATGTTAAGTATCCCTTAAAAATACTACCAAAAAATCAATGCTTTATAAATAATACAAAAGTAGACATCTAGTGGATTACTGAATGTTCAACGTATGCGCGTAATGGATTATTATAGGTAGAAAAACTTATTCAGAAATTATAATTTATTAGTTAGAAATGACTCAAAAGTGTTTGAAAGTCATATCTCTTGCCGATGTAGGAAAAAATAATACTTCTGAATCATGCTGGATCGTT
This sequence comes from Heterorhabditis indica, assembly GCA_020740425.3. Lineage (NCBI taxonomy): Eukaryota > Metazoa > Nematoda > Chromadorea > Rhabditida > Heterorhabditidae > Heterorhabditis > Heterorhabditis indica. Next base: position 227,000 of record JAJAVP010000097.1, read on the forward strand.
ATGGAGGGGAAGGTAGGTTTTGTAGAACTTTGGATGTATTTTACTTTTATTAGTTTATGGAATCTTAACGGTGCCTATATCTGTATTATTCAAAGTATTATTATTCATATTTTCCGGTCTATGATGTGACCAAATTCCTGCAAGAGCATCCAGGTGGTGAAGAAGTCATTACAGAACTGGCTGGTAAGGTAAGTGTATTTTTCATTATTTTTGAATGTTGTGTGATTCCAACGTTAAATAAGAACGTTGTGTATTGAATATTATGATAACTATAAATTTTAAAAAAAAATGTTGGTTAAAATAGCGCAAAGTGACTAATGTTTCTTCTAAATAAATGTTCATCACTCATAATTTCGAAATTCGCGATGTTAGTCATTTTGTTTTCCTTGTTGGTGTATGACTCAACTGGTTTTAATTAAGTCAAAATAAAGTCCATCATTGTTCACTTCTTAGTAGTATTTTAGGACGCCACTAATGCATTCATTGATGTTGGACATTCGAAGGATGCTCAGAAAATGACTGAGGATTACATTATTGGTTTGTGTATAAATGTTAGGGCACAGATTATCTACGAAAAAAATCATTCTTATATCGCTAAGAGCTCATTTTGTTGGAGAATGCGCGTGATATTAATCAGTATATTTAGGCGTGTTGTCAGAAGCAGATAATGACGTCAATCCGGAAACCTCAGGTCGAAGTAAGATCACAAATAAGCCTAGTGTATGCTCAAGCCTTTCAGATATCTTCCTGTCACCTACCTGGTCCAATTTTCTTATTCCTACTGCCATAGGCATTGTTGTTTATGTATTATATAAAGGAGCTCTTAAAGTGCTTAGTTAAATGCTTCTAACAATGGATGAACTTATTACATATCTATATACGTGATCAATTCTTATGTTGCCTTAATAGACTTCATTGTTCTGGTAGTGGTAATTTACCTATATTTCTGTGATATAAGAAATTAATTTATTAGTTTTATTAAACTGGTTGTTCCACTTTCCATGTATAAATATGTTCTAAGAAATTTATTATATTTTACCGAATCATGGTTAGAAGTTCCAATAATTACATCTAGGGCATAAGGTCACATTAATTTATTCCATGATGTAGGTAGTTTATCTGGAGACGCATATATTATGGATAAGATTCATAAGTACTGCTCGGAATTGAAGAAAGTATATGATTTAGAGGAAATAAATTCCAATAAAGCCACAGCCATTAGAAAGAAGTTAGTTGCCATTACTTATGGTTTACTATTCCTTGCCCTCTCTGGAATAATAGTTGTTGCTGATGTACAGATTGCGCCGCATGTTGTTAGATATGGAAGTGGAAAACGATGGTGAACCACAACCCGCTATTGAACTTTTTTGGAGAGTTTCTTATTACGATCCAATACTGAAGTTAAGGAAGCGAAAGGTATTTTGTCTAGATACATAACTTTCAATGTATTCTTCCTATTTTTTTAAGGATGTTAATAAAGATTGGTTGAATCTAATAGTATCAGTCTTCTGTGGAGAACTACAAAGCATGCTCGCAGCAAATTCTCGCAATGCTGCTATATATAATATGTATATTGGTGATTTACACAGGTTAGTTATAGAACATCTCAAACTAAATTAATGTTTGCTGTCTCATTAACCTGCTCTTTATTACGTTTTATGAAATTTAAAAAAAAACCCATTTGTGGTCATTGAAGTGATTGTAAAAAGAAACTTAGTAATAATAGTTACTATCATCCTAGTATTTCTAAAGCGTATTAAAATACTTGTATTATTCAGATATTTATCAATCTCCGTTCAATCATTCTTAGCTATCACATATTATCGTAGAGCTGTCGAGCTGAATCCCGATTTTGGCCAGTCTTATAATCAATTAGCCCTAGGTGAAGAATCAACCATTAAAGCTATGAGGTAATATATCTTTATAAAATCATCTTAAAATTTGGCGGCCATTAAATTACTATGCTTCGAAACTATATTTAGGTTCTTCCTTCTCTCTCTTATAGCACGTTTTCCATTTCACTCAGCATGGGGAAATCTTCAACGTACCCTCTCTCAAGATTTTGAAGATCCTATTAAATCTATAGTGGCTCAAATAGTTTCTAAGATCCTGTATCACTATAGGTTAGTGGATTTTAGATCTACCTAGAAGTTGTATTTTCTTGAGCATAGTTATGAGCAATCTAGGCTCTATAGTGGCAATTACATATCAAATTTAATAAGTATTTAAGAGTTCCGAAAATTTGAGAGTTAGCATCGTGATTTCATTAAAACCCTATAAAATATGTTGATGATTTTTTTTTAACTATTGAAGTAGGATACTGACTTTCTGTTGTTTACGTTAATGAAAGTATAATTCAGTCGTGCTGATCTTTCGTCTATTGGGACACGCTGGTTGGAGGCACTAAAGTTGCTTTCGGATCCTCTCTCTCATAAGGATATTCCTCTTTCGTTTCATATTTTATCATTATCAAGCAGACTATCATTGGAACGCGTTAGTGGTTCGTTATGAATAAGGACTCTATAACTGATTTTTAAAAATTAACAACATAAAAACATTTTACGTCTCACTGATATTTTAATATTGACTACACAGTCCGTTCTCGTATTAAGTTAGATGAAAATACAAGGATACATTTTAAAAATCTAGAAAACGAATTTAATACTTTTAGAGGATGCTTTTCTTTTCACTATTCCATTGATGTGCGATTGTTTTGCTTTTCTACTGGATAAAATTGTTACAGCAGAAGACGAAGAGGTATCTCTATGAAGTCACTATTAAATACGTGAACCAACTAATAGAATGATTATGTTTTCATTTCTATGAAAACAATAAGAGATTTCGCATATCTCATTCGTAATAACTAGTGTAATTCGACGTTATGAAGTTAGTTCTCCTAATATAAGTTTATGATTACAGAGAAATCAATTAATTAGGATTAACTTATTTACCTATGTAAATAACCTACAGAGCGGGGTCGTTATTTCTCACTTCATTTTCAAACCGGTTTTTTAGAACCTTGCTCAGAAACGGTCTCGTCGTAGGAGGATATCATCTGATGATGAAAGTGATGATTCTGATCGGAGAAGCGAATCTGAGAATTTCACCGACAATCTAAAAAAATTTCAAGATGAGGTACATACTTTAATACTTGTTGACTGGTCAAAATAATCAATATTATATTTCTTGTCATCGCTACAATTAGTAATACAAACAGTTTAAAAAAATTTTCTCTGGTTGTATAACTTCTGAAGATCTTCAGTAATGGCTATAAGTTGTATGAGAAAAAACTTCTTATTTTTCAGGTTGTAATTCATGGATGTTGGATATTGGCTGTTTCATGTGAATGGATGATATATACAAGTAGAAATATTCAGTCTCTAAAGTCAAGCAAAAAAATTCCGATTCCAGCTGCTGTAGAAAATGTGAGTTGATTGACAACAAAGAAATATCTAAAAAAAATGAAATTATTGATATTATAAGTGGATTCTTATTATTTTTATACTATAGTTTTTACAGTACATTAGAGACATCGGGATCATACTTAACCAACAAACTATAATTATACAAAGCATTTCGCAATATCTATGACCATAATTACTAAGTATAAAAGCTTTTGTAGTGTTTATATTTGGATTTTTCAAACGCAGGCATACTCTTCTCTGACCGATAAAGTGATAGATAAATTGAACTTATGTATGAAGGCACTTAAAGTTGAAGAAGGAGCAGATGAAGAGATAAGCTGGTTGTTGTATGGACCAAATATTGAATGGTTGGGGCTGACTTATTAAAACTACTTTTTGCTACAGAGAAAATATTAATTAATAATTAAATATTTATAGTAACGAGCGTTCTTTACGTCAAGCCACACATTGGGCACTCCAACTAAGTGGTACAGCTGATTCCCCGGTCGAATATATTCAGTACTTTAGAAGAAGGGGGCAGACGGGCCAAAGTGGTACATTATTAAGAAAAATGGCACAGCTTCACATAGAAGAGGTTAAAAGAGAGGTGATTTTGAGTATTATTTTTGTTATTATTATGAAAATGGATTTACTTCCATATCGCATCCAATTTGCGAGTGAATTACTCTCCTATTTCTTATTTCCGATTATCCAAGGTATTCTCAATCCACCATGGGTAGTAATAGTGTTCAATTTTATTTCTGTTACAGTATTTAACCACTGATCTACTAAGAAATTGCATACTTTACTACAAGAATCTTTTTTTTTTAATGGAGTTATCGGATGGTCCATAATTTTATAAATTTCGTGCGTTAATGCTTATTCATTTTAAAAGCTTCAAATTATGAAAGCATATAGAAATACTATAATGCTGAAATAGTCAATATCAACTTTTACAGTTTTTCCTTTCTTAAAATGTATAATCTCTTAGAGAATAAAACATGAAAAATTTGATTGCAAGTGTATTTGACAGGTTTTTGTAGCGCATGTCAAAAACCTTCAGATGTTTACTAACTACTCATGATTGGTCAGAAACATTTCCTTATAGTTGTTTTGCGAATCCATGTTATTAATGGATTGAACATCCCTTAGATAAATACCTAACTAAGGATTGTGCCGATGATCATTTAGATTTTTGATTCATGCAATCAATTAGTAATGTATACTATTTTAATCTACTCTATGAAATAAAGTAAAATATTGAGTTTTTATACTTATATAACGCTTCTTCAGTGCTACTAATATGTGATTTATTAGATTGTTCATTATCACTTCGGATTTTATGAAGCTCGTATGTTTTAGAAGCAGTATGAATTTTACTCAGAAAGTTCTTCTCATTTATCACAGTAGATAAATACCATGAGACAGAAAAGTATTATCTGTGGGTGAAATATACGTTTAATTGATTAAATGTTATACTTTTGGCGAAATATATTCACATATTCGCAAGCTGTTGTTTTCATATCCTACTGATATATTTATAAAAGAAAGTTGTACATAGAAAGTGGTTTTTGTGTTAGGTAATTAGTCCCTCCATATCTTCTGGATTGTCTACCAGGGTGCCAATTACATTGGTGCGGAGCGGTGTAATGGCCTCAAAGGCCAGCATTAGATGCTTAGACACGACCGAGGGCAAACAAATAATGCTTGCACGGGTGGTTCGCTAATTGTTGTGGGTACGAAATGAGTGCACTGTATCGTTAACCTAGACTGAATCTTCGTAATTATCTCATCATAATTTCTCCTATAAATGCTTATTCTGACTGAATAATTGAACTGAACTTCAAGTATTTCTATTTAGGCTCAAAACTCCTCTTGGATGCCTGTGTACATCGTTCTCGACTATTCAGTATTGGAAAACCATCTATCCCTTGTACGGCCCTTAGTCAACTCTGGGAGGCTAATCACTATCATTCCTTCATTTGTTCTTGCTATGCTAGATAAAAGAAAAGTAACTAATTATATCTTGTTTAATTTCCCATATTGTATTATAGTATTTACCTTTGTTTTACCGTTATTTATTCAGGGTACTGGTTCATCAGTCCGTGCGGCTATGCGCTTAATCGAGATGGGTCAGCAACAGGACCGTATACGAATCGTAACGGCATCGTCGTACTCTGAATGTTGTGAACAACTTGTTGCATCTGCTTCGGAATCGGATGAAGGCTGTTTATCCTGGACTCATTCCCTGGTTGCACTTCTCGTTAACGATATTGAGCAGTTTCATGATACAGCCATTCCATGTTCGTGAATGTCTTTAATACTTAAGCTTTTTTTAAATTATGTACGGATACCATACTGGAAATCTATAATGTATTCTAATTAGATTAGTCAAAATTGTTTCTAAACAACTCCGACCCTTGTTGGATGTTCTGTCAGTTTCTCAGTCTAATTAGCTCATGTTTTATGTGCGTCCAGCGCACCCACTTAACTCAATCTCACTAATTTTTCCTTCCAGCGGTCGCCATCTACCACATTGAGAGTTTTTGCGATCGTTGGAACAAAGGATCGTCGTCGCGGACGCGTTAGCCTTTGCGTCTCATCATTTACTACACTATCTCGAAATTTGTCCGCTGTCTCTATCTTACGAGTTGTACCTCGTACGTTGTCTGGGGCCTCTTCATCATATATACTCTCCAGTCACCTTCTCGGAGGGCGAAAGAAAACAGCTCAATTGTTATTGTTGGCCGGTGGGGCGGTTGGGGTTCTGCGTGTCCATCCGTCTCGTCGTCGGGTGTCTCTACAGGGCGCGCTCTCTCGTACTCTGGTCTGCTAGCACTCGACTGCTGACGACCGCCAATGATCATCAGACACTGTGGGAGTCTCATGAACTAAAATTTTCTCATCAAATAAATTTATTGATCTGCTATTATTATCCATACTGAACATAATTTAATCGTTACTGTTAATATGTTTCCGAATCGTTCGGTGAGTTATTTGATTGCACATTTAAATTAATATTCAGAGCTTGGTCAATTTTTGAGTGTTCTACCTTCGTTTGCAATAGGCATTACTAATATTAAAAGTAACTCGTTTTGCTTAATCTTATTATTGTTGTTCTGAAATAATCTATTGAAAATTGGTTAGTAGTAGGAACTTGTTCTTATGTTTTTTTGTGGAAGTGGTTTATCCTCTCCTATTTTTCTTTACCTTTACGCATATTAGTTAAAATTCCTTTCCTTCTAGTGTGAGTATTACTTTTATTTCTGGTATTCTAAAAATTTTATGGTAGTAATTGTAAGTTGCCAACTTGCTGTCCGCCTGAGGAGTTCAAAAGTGTCTATGTGTTGGTGCTACTTGTCAGTGTATTTGCCATCTTGCGGCAAGTGCTTATTATAGGAGCCGGGCCATGTTTGCGCAAGTGGGATGCGCACACAATCCCGCCTGCTTCCCGCCATGATCTTCTTCTGTTTACTTTCCCACTCGATTACGCCTCTATCTTTATCACTATGTACTTTTATTAACTGCTTAATTTTCGAAGTGTTATCAACGTTCATTTATGAGACAAAAATTGCTTAGCGAGCGCATTAACACTAAAAAATAGTAAGTGGCTTCACGATTTCGTATTTTACTTGCGAAATTTACACTAACTTTCATTTTTGATTTTGTTGTCTCATTATTGCTCAATGTCATCTGTTCTAATCTATGAATTAATACGTATTTCACTATTGGCATTGTTTGAATATAGCAATTGCCATGTATACATCCCTTCACCGATTCCTCAAATATTTGGGTGAATGGAGTAAACCGAATCGATGACACTGCGGGCTGTGTATGCACGGGAGTAATTCGGCACCTCCTCAAGTCTACGAAATCAATCCCAGAGGCAGTCGCGCAATCCCCACATGTGAATCATTAATTGTTATAATACATTTATTAGGTATATATCTATACAACCGGAAATAATCTATTTAACGTAAATTTAATTGTTTTTGGGCTTGGAATATCTAGTTCATTAAGGAATTTTAGGACATGTATTCACCGAATGACCATAACAAACAATAGCTTGTAAAGATGTTTATGGGTGGGAACTAGTGATAGTGGTTGCCTTGAGCAGTGTGTCCTTTGCGTGCGCAGGGTGTGATGATGGGTAGCAGATGGGGCGCCGGATAACACCCTCGAAGACAGAACACGAAACCATTCGCACATTGATTCGCCTGCGGTCACTAACAATTCTCTATTTGAGCAGTGGTCTTTTTTAAATCTATTTCACCATTATATAAATTGATAGACTACATTTTCTCAATAGTCATAACATTCGGCGGGAAATAATATTTAATGGTTGGTAAATGGTACATAAATGAGCCATGTGTTAGGATGAAACAACTTTCCTTTTGCTTGCTCTTGAAATCAATGTAGAGAATTTAAGGTAATCTTGTTAATATGGTGTTGTTGTCTATAATAAGTTACAAAGTTGAAACAGTTAAAATTAAAATCTCCATTTTAAGTAACATCTAGGTTTGTATTTGTTATTATTCGTGGCTTCTCATCAGTTATGTCATTTTTAACACAGACATCTCTAATTTCTGCGCCTTCAAATTATGCCTAGTCTGAATATACTTAGTTTGTTCCAACTGCTGCTATTCATAAATAAAAAATATATCTTTAAAAAAATATATAAATGAGATAAGGTCAATTCACAGACCAATTTGGTAGCGATAGTGAGATAATTACTGTTGGTCTGTAATGGAGCGGGATTTGATACGCGGCATTGGATCCATTACCGTTGGCCGCGTTGACCACACATGCAATTCATAGCATGGTTTGTTAGTATGTTTATTATTGGCCTTAGGTTTGATTTATTGCGTCAAATTATGTGACACTTTTTATATCCTTAATTTCTCATTTCCGTCAAAAAATGTATATTTGTGACAGTGCTACGTAGTTCAGCGAAATTTTAAAGTAATTCAATGCTTGCTTTCCCTTTAAACTATTTTCTCACGTTTATTTTTGAAGATTAATCGGTATTGTATATGGAACCCTAAAGTGGTGTTGTTCCCTGATGACTAGAATGTTAATTATCGGCTTGGCCAATGAAGCGTCATCAAGCATTGTATGGCAAATGAGCACTCGCCGCTGCGGCCATTCGCGCAATTGGAGAATATCTCGTGAAATGGAATAATCGAACACGCCATCAGGCGGCGAATAAGATGCTGGATTGGGGGAAGGGGTGTACAGAGTGCGTTATCTCGACTGTTATTTCACTTAAATTGTTTAACAAAAATTTGAGATGAATTTAGTTAAACTAAAAAGTGAAAATTTACACAGTGATCAGGTAATTATTTGTGCTTGAGTATATCCTACTTACAATAATAGTATTATTGTTGGCTAACCCAGGAGAGGGCCTACACTGTGTTTAACTTTTATTATTTTATTCAAAATATTGATTCCATTTTATATTGTGGTCGTAAAGAAAATACTGCAATATTACCTAAATACCATATTCATATATCTTATAATAATAAGCTCGCTACTTCATTTTGTGTTAGTTTCATAATGTAAAGTGTTGATGCATTTTAAGAGATGTTGCTTGGTATTGTATTCGTTGGTGTACGCATGTTTCTTATGTTTTAAATATCGGACGTGGCTATATATGTAGTATGTGGAAGCCGAAGTGATATGAAGCGAGACGCATACTAGATTAGGTTGCAATTCATTAGATGCCTCTCCGTCTCGCCATAACATCTCCATTTCCACACTTCTTGACTTCAGTAGGGCGCGCAATAATGGGGTAAATTGTATAGTTATATTATTTCAGAATAACTTATTTCTTTTCTTTTTTTTTGAGCAGTAGGGATATATAGTCACCATGGCATATATCTTAATTTTTGTCTTTTGATAAGACAGGTAATTTAGTATATATATGTATAATTTAGTTGCCAAGTGGAAGTGCGGCTCAACCAATGAAGGTCTCTTTTATGGAGCACCTAGAAAGGCTCAAAGATGAGTATACTTTTATGCACAATCAACTACAGCAACAAAGAGTGAGTAAAATAAATGACTGTATTTTAGCTTAATATTAAACATTTTTTGAGTAATGTATGAATTTAAGGCAGAGCTGGAGAAATTAAATGCTGAAAAGGACAATATGCAACGGCATTATATGCTGTACTATGAATTCAGTTGTGGAATGAATATGGAAATGCACAAACAAGCTGAACTATGCAAACGCTACACAGCTATAATTTCCCAGGTAATTTTCATAGTTTTTTGTTGTTATTTTAATATATATATTTTAAAATTTGTTTACAGCTTCTTCCATTCTTGCCACCTGATCATGCACAACAAGCAATGTCGGCTATGGAAAGGGCGAAACAAGTCAGTTTCTTTATAAACATAAGTAATTATAGGCCATTATTTGGATTTATTTGTTTGCATAGTGGTCATTTTTTTTCAGATATCAATGCAAGAGATCGGTCAGCTGATGCAAACAAACGCACACAGTCAACAAATGGCGATGATGCCAGGTCTAGCTGGCATGGGTGGAGGACTTCCTGGAGGCCTTGGAATGCCTCCAGGCGCTGCTGGTTTTCAACAAGCTCTTGCTGCAGCAGCTTCTATGGGACATAGGATGTCTGATGTTCCTGGACCTGTACTTGAGAGGCATGATCCACCAAGTAGACAATCTAGGTATGCATAAATAGTAATGAATAACCAATTTTAGTCGTTTGTATTTTTAGTGACTAAATTATATTTAATAGTAGCTTACTACTACTGCTTCTACAATTGTTATTCCTTTATGCCGATTTAGTGTATCTAAACATGAAATATTACAGTTCCCGTCCTCGATCAGTGTCCCCTGAATCCACATCAAAGCGAATTAAAGTAGATGAGGATGGTGATGGGGAACTTGAAATTGATGTGCAGAATGATGATGCAGGACAATCGAATGGGACCAATAGTGCTCCTCCTTCATCACTTAAAGTAACTACTTTTACCTGGACTGTATTGTTAAACATATGTTATAAATATTATGTTTCCTCAAATATTTTTGGACATTGTCTGGAATTTTATTAGTTGTTTCGTAGAGGTGAATTATGTTGAGATGACAAAGACAGACGGACGGGACTCGACGAACAGTGTAGCATCAAGTGGAGCTAGTACTCCAGGAGGTAAAGTGCGGAACCCACTTGAGCAGATGGCCCTATCAGGGGGTTTATTAGGTATGCTTATTTTTCTTTTAATTATTGTTATGTATGTACATGTTTTGTTTGTAATGATTTAAACTAGTTTTTTGGATATAGATGCTTCAATTTTCTAGTATTCACTTATATTTTGCATGAAAGATTTTTTGATTACAATATGCCAATTTAATTCTTAGTACTTAGTAATCATAATTCTAGCGGGCTTTTATATATTTGTTTTAGTAAAATCTTATCTGCTTATAGTGGTCATGTACGTTAAGAATACATTTATGATTACAGGTAATTTAAACATGAATCCTCTTACTGCTTTTGGCCGTAGTGGTATACAAAACATGTTTGATGCACACGCACAGGTGAGTGACCAAATAATTTTTATTTATTGTTATTTTATATCTTATAAGTGATACACAGTTTTCTTATTTTTAATATAGGTGCGGTTAGCTGGTATAGTGAATGGTAAGCCAACTTATTCCTTCCGGACAGTGGATGGTGGACCAATGCAGCCAACTCAGTTCCCAAGTGATTGCTTTTCTGCTCCTGGTGTTCCGAAGAACGTCAATCGAAAACATGAATTACCCCACGGAGAGGTAAATTGCATTATACACCATCGTAGATATTTATATGCTCTTAAATATTGAAAGTTTGATTTAAGGTAGTTTGTGCGGTAACAATCGCTAAAGATAATAGGAATGTTTACACAGGCGGGAAAGGGTTTGTGAAGGTTAGTGGCCTTTTTAGTATTAGATATATTATTTTATTATTTTTTATCAACTTTTCATTTTTTCTTTAGATCTGGGATATCAGTCGAGGACCTGATTCTGTGCGTACGCCTGTATCCAGTCTTGAATGCCTACAGGGAAACTATATTCGTTCCTGCAAACTATTCCCTGATGGTTCAAATCTACTAGTTGGAGGAGAGGCGAATATCATTACACTCTGGGATCTGCAGGTTAGTGTATTGGGCTGTATTAATGATCCATATTAATATAAGGTCATAGTTTATGTGTGATTCATTTAGGAAAATGCACAAGTCTTGTAAAAAGTAAAGAGTGAGATATCTTGCAATTCTAGTTTTACCATATTAACAAAGGAAAATACTACTCCTAATGTTGTCGAGGGGCGCATTGTCACGAGGTCATTTATGTTTTTATCTTGTTTTTCCCATACTTTTATTTCGTGTCCTACATTACCATCGGTCACATTCTTTTTCACGTTCACGTTTTCCATACATTTTTTTTTTCCACATTTCTGCGACATTATCAGGTGATGGATTGGTTCGGACTTCCTTCTGTCCATGACTAATTGGTGATTTACATACAATGATTTATGTGAGATGCAGCGCAGACTAGATTAGAAGGTCGTTGTTGATTTGGTAAATTTATAGTAACAGTGGAATAAGTAATAATGGCTACATTTTTAAAGTCTTAACCGGAAAATCAAAGTAATTCGATTATAAACATTTATTATAATGTTTATAGACGTCGTCGATACGTGCGGAGCTGGATAGCGAGGCCCAAGCATGCTATGCTCTCGCCTTGTCACATGATCACAAATTGCTGTTCGCATGTTGTGCTGACGGAAACATTGTCATCTGGGATATTGAATCAAGAACGAAGGTTAGAGTAAACATGGTACTGCTCTGATTTTTTTAGGATTTACCTAAATTTACAGATGGTGTATCTCTAGAATCAATATAGCACTTCATAGAAGTGCCTGTGCTGGATTGTAACTTCGTCGCGTCCTTATTGCTAGGATATTTCTCAAATTTCTCATTATATTCCTCGTTGTAGTACTGGACTCGACGGTTCTTCTTCCCGCTGACTGATGTGTTCAGGTGGCCTCTCTACCGGGACATCAGGATGGTGCCTCTTGTATCGATATTTCGGCTGATGGTAACCGACTATGGACAGGAGGATTGGACAACACAGTGCGCACCTGGGATCTTAGAGAACGAAGGCAACTCAATGTAAGATTGGTTCTTAACTTTTTCTGGCTTTTATAACGTAAATCCTTTGCAGCAATTCGATTTCCCGAGTCAGATATTCAGTCTAGGTTGCTGTCCTACAGATGATTGGGTTGCTGTTGGTATGGAAAATAATAATGTCGAGGTTGGTTCTAATAATTTATTTTAATAATTTTTAATAAGATTAGTACTTATGAAACGGAACAATTTTGAATCTAAGAAAAATGAAAAATATTCCCCACATGTTTTACTGTTATTCATCAATCATTATTGTACTACTATTGATCTTATGGTTTTAATCTATTTTTTTATAACTTCTAGGTTTTAAATACTCTACGAAATGAGAAATACCAATTACACCAGCATGAGTCCTGTGTTTTATCGCTTAAATTTGCGCATTCTGGCAGGTGGTTCGTATCTACGGGAAAGGTTAGTCTTCTAAATAGCTACTTAAATATAGCGAACTTTGATATTTATGTTTTATCACAGTAAATTTGTGTTGATTTCAGGATAACGCTTTGAATGCATGGCGAACGCCCTATGGAGCATCATTATTGCAGGCTAAAGAATCCTCTTCGGTACTGTCATGTGACATCGCAAGCGATGATTCTCTCATTGTCACGGGATCTGGCGAGAAAAAAGCGACTGTATATGAAGTATCCTTCAACTAAGTCATTAACTTCAAGTAGTATACTTCAGCTTTGATTCTTGTCTGACATTTAGTCGTCTAGAACGATAACCCATTACTGTTTATGTTCAATATTTATCTAACGCTTGCTGAGTTAACCATATAAAATTTTGCGCTCGTTTTGTAATTTGTTAACTGCAGCAGATATGACTGGTCTGTTGTATACTATGGATATCGTTGCTGATTTGTGCCCAAAGGAGTCATGTTGGCGACTCTGCGGGGTGGGTTAAAGCCCGACGGTGCCCACCGGCAGCTTTTGCCGATTGATAGTATCCCCGTGCCGCATTCTCACTTTCACCGTATCTCTCAATTTCTTTCTAAAATATAAGCTCTGGATTGTATTCTGTTTTCCTTAATCATTTCCTTGTTTTCTTTAGTTCTATTCCCTTCTTGTTTTTCGTCACATGATGGTTATATCAAAGTGCTTGCAATGGGCAAATTATTTATTGCAATTTTATTGTTATTTTTCATTTATGAGATAAATTTTACTTCAATTTGGGGATATATATATATAGGTTTTTAAATTTATAGTACAGTAATTGTCTTGGGTTAAATTTATCGATTCTCTTGCTGATATAAGAAGGGTTGCCGTTAATGGCTTTATTACTATTTTAACAAGCTATGGCTAATCATATTTAGTGGGAATGCGTTTTTGAAAGTTGCTCAACTTAGGACGGGTCATGGGAAATTATTAGTGCATGAATGAGATTCTTATAAGTGATCTATAGAGTATCGAATCCTCGGCACATCTCTTTGGTCTCTCGCGTGTATTTCCTTAATTCATGATAGAATTTGTGTTCAAGGTCCTCGGAAAATTGTAAGACGTCAACTATTCGTGTTGATCTAGAATTTTGCTTTATTTGGGAGTATTAATATATGAACTACTAAATGCAGCTAGAAGTGATATTTGTTTGTACGCGTACCTCGTGACAGATTTCTCAAGTAATGGTGCTTCTTCCAATCGGCTTGCACTACGATCTTCCATATCCATTTCATCGGCAAATTTGAGCATCTCCATGGTTTGTGGCATAAAAGCTATAGTATCCCTCCGCTCTCCACAATTAGCGAATGTAGTTGTTTCATGCATGTACTTAATAGATTACTTATCAACATTAGCGTAAATTTAGGAATTATATGTATTCAAAATACACAACGAATAAACACAAAATTTGGATCATTTTACTTTAGATGACAAAAAAATGGATGCATGTTATAAAACAGCAATATTTCTTATGTTTTTAAAGCAAGCATTAGCACTGCTGTTTTTGCACTTGAACTTAACATTTAAATACATACTATGAAACAATTGCATTATTCATTTCGTAGATACCAGTAAAATATTAACATATTAATATTTGATATGAAATACTACAGAGACTAGAGAGCTGACCTGTAATATATCTAAAGAGGTAATGTGTTCTTTCTCTGGGTATCGACGGCGAATTTCTTCTATTATTTTTAAAAGTTCCTTCACCTCCACCTAAAAATGCATTCTTTAGAAACAGCAGGAATTATGTTAACATCAGAGCTAACCTCCATCTGAGCTTTCTTCTGCTTTCGTTTGAAGTTTATTTTCCTTCCAAAATAATGTATCTTCAAAAATATATCTTTGAGTTCCAAAGCAGCAAGTTCGGCACACATTGAAAGTACAGCAACGCCTACGGAACAAAAAAGGAAATTTTAAAATCTGTTTTAATCAATATTGCTTAAAAAATACAGTTGTGCTCAAAAGTTAGTGGATAATTGGATTTTCGCCAATAACTCCAGTCAATTTAAATTCGAATATATTAGGTGTGTGCAAGAGTCTTAGTTGTTTTTCCCAAACTTCCAATTTATTCCAGTACTATGTAAAATACAGTTCAATCATCGACATATTTTCGATGGTNTTTTGGATTCCTTCGCAAAAGAACAACCTGGGCTTCGAGGCAATGAATTCACCGGCCCATTTTCGTACGTCGGCCACATCTCGAAAATGCCGTTTAGCTACACGGTTCTGCATCGACGGGAATAATCCGAAGGTGCCAAGTCGGGTGAATAAGCCGCGTGCGGGAGAACTTTCCAGCCCAAAATGGTCAGCTGAGTACTCAAAGCAACATGCGGTCTAGCGTTGTCGGGGTGCAAACCGACCTTCCTACTTCCTTACCCATGAAATGGTCTTTCTGTTCTATTAGGTTGTCAGTTGACGACAGTAGTGTTCGGCAACA
>JAJAVP010000097.1:243372-262865 GCA_020740425.3 Heterorhabditis indica
TTCTCCCGTTGGAACTCGTAGAGAACACAGTGGCGAATATGCAGATTTTGGTGGCTCATCGTGGTCGCCACTGTTTTGTGAGGATTTTGTTTACCATTAAATCGCAACATATGACTTCTAAAAAACTACAAGACTAACAGATGTTTATCCGTTTTTCTGCCCTTAATTAAATTCAAAACTCACCAATATGGTCACGACCTTTTTTCCTGATTTTGGGAACATATGTTCTAATACCAATTAATCCTTAATTGACAGCTGCTGTCTCAATATCTTTAGTTAAGACATACATATTGTTTTTACTTTACTAAATTTTATTCAAACGTTTTGATTGGTCATTCATCAATCAATAGCTAGCAAAAACAGCTAGTCCAAACAATGAAAGCAACTATGAGTACCCATCATGTCCTTATAATAGTTACTCCTAGAATGTTTTTCATAAATTTTATACCACATCTCACTCCATTTACAAAAGTAAGGATAACTTATTACAGCGAAATTATGTCTAGTATACAACCACATAAGATTAAGGTATGCTTTGATTTCACTTTAGTGTGAGTATTTCATTCACAGGATTAAATTTAATACTACTAGAACTCTCGTACATTTATCCTCCGTAATATATAATTAATGTTAATCTAAAACGGATATCATTTCAACAAACACCTCTAACATTGGCTATAAGAAGATTTACTCATTCGGTCAACTCTTTGACAGCCCAAAATCATCACTATACCCCGTATTTTCTGTAGAACATCTAGAACATTACCTACAAAAATGAATTACTATAAAACATAAAATATATGATGGAATGATCAGAGGTATGTTAAAAATAACAACAAATTAAGCAGACGCAATTGTCTTTTGTTCCCAATCAGGATGAGTATACCTGGAAAAGAAGTATAAAAGTAAGAAAATATAGGTTCCAAAGAAAATCATACTTTACGGACCTGTAATGTACTACTCGGCATAGCTGAACCAGTCCTGTACACATTACAAAAAAATTCACACTGCTCAGGTAATAGTTAATAGGAGTGATCACTAGACAATATCGGGTCCAGATAGCCCCCGTAGCGAAAAGAGCCATATTCTATACAAGAGTTTTTCAATAATTGATTTAAATGGTTCCCTTAAGATAACTTATGAGGTTACAAATTTTACCTGATATATGCTAAGTTTGTCAGCAGGTCGTGCCAGATCAGCTAATCCTGCCCCTACGAGTGCCCACTTGATTGTTGGTGCCCAAAAAAACACAGTCTTTGGGCCAGCTGCGTGGTCCCATGCGGGTTTAGCAAATGAAGGTAGAATAGGATATACGACTTTGTCACCAACCTTGCACAATGTTCTATACAATAATCGATGAGCCATCTATAAGTAGTCCACAAATTAGAAAAACATTAGTTTTATTTCTGTGGAAAATTGTTCAAAGGGTTAAATTACGTTGTAACTAGTTAATAGTATAAAGGACAAATAAAAAAACTGGGAGCCAAATATACAGAATTAGCAGTAAACTCCAGTGGTGAATGTTTGGATCTTTGAGACATTTGGGAGGACAATGAAATGCGTAGTCACGTGAACTGACAATAAACAGAGATCAATAAGTGTACACCGCGTAAAATGCGCACTTTAGGAGAAATGCAGACCACTACTAAATTCTCACCTACTAAATGTATTTGCATGCTTCCTTCAACTTTCAGTGATTCATAAATGCGTAATAATACTATTGTAATTCCAATTTAGTTATTCGTATAAAATATCATAAAGATTGGAAACATTCATAGATAAATATTCTTTGAAAATTAAGCAGCCTGCTGGTAAATCAATTCAGTTTAGCATGCTGCTCCTTAGAATAAAATGTCACCAAAATAGGTAATTCATAACATAATCATGCCAATTTTAATAATCGAAATAATTAAATAGACAATGTAGCCTTACAAATGAGTGGTAGCAGATCCTACTGTGACTGAAGTGTGGTGCCATAATTGATAAGTAAATTGATATCAAGAATACATAAAACCAAATTCTTGTATATCTTGGAAGAAAACATTGTACACCAGTAGAGAAAAACAGTAAAGATACTAAACAGCGAAAAGGGCACAAACCACGAAAATAAACATCATACCACACAATATAGCATTAAAACACCATTTATTACCTTTGCAAAAGAAATAGCTGAAAAACACCAACCAGGCCTTCCCCTCTTTTTATTAAACTAGCAGCTGAGGGTCCCCGATTGGGGCTCTCGCCATCAACTCAACCAATCCACTGAGGTTTGGATCGATTCCATTATGGCGCCCCTTAAAATCAACTACGTCCATTTAGAAGAATTAAGAAAAAAAACACTAAAATACAATTTTTATACAACATTTACGATTCGTAGGAAAAATGGGGACCATGGAACAGTATAGATAAACCACTTTACACAAATCAATAGAGAAAACTTTAAAGTAGAAGGGAACATCACAGAAAAGCACAAATATAGTGTAGAGGAAGGAAGAGTGATCAGTTGGCAAACTAAACCATGTGAACATGGAATTTTCTGCAATGTAATTAAAACTATGGAACGCATATACAATAGAGAGAGAACACGTGAGTAAGACAAGATATAAATATCCGAGGAAACACTTCTAGATCTCACACAAGCTGTGCATCCCATTGCCTTTCGCATGCAATGCACAAATAGACTATTAGAACTAAAGACTATTATCATGCATTGTCAATAAATTTATCTGTAGACAAGGAAATGTAGATGGCTGTTAAATTTAGAGTTTCAACTGAGATTAATTTGCGTCATTAACAGCAACCACTAGTGCCACCCAGACCACCCGATGTGTTGCCTCCGGGCGAATTTGGTGAGCTCGGTGAGTGCTGAGGCCCTAATTTTATTCCATTTGCCTAAATACAAAGCAATGAAAAACACTAATGATTACTTACTTTTTGTAATTGCAAATAGATTTTAAAATATAGCATACAGAGAAATTGGTACATATCCGTTTCAATAAATTAATTTGATCTACAAAAAACCCAAACTGCTCATTAGGTTACTATTGTTATACTTATTTATACTCAGTCGTTAACAATTTTTAATTGTTTTCACTTTACTATGATTGTGGAACAACAAAATTAGCACGTACTTCGTTGTTTATATCGAACACGCCCTCTTGAATTTTTCTATAGATTTCCTTTGCAGTATCAATGAAAGCCTAAACAAATATTCTACAAACAGCCAAAATTAGTGACAAACATAGGCTTAAAAAGTACAATTCAGAAACTTGAAGAATAAAGTAAATAGGGTATCTTATTAATAATACCTCTTCAACATTAGCAGCCGTCTTAGCACTCGTCTCCATGAAAACTAGACCATGTTCACGGGCAAATGATTCTCCTTC
This sequence comes from Heterorhabditis indica, assembly GCA_020740425.3. Taxonomy (NCBI): domain Eukaryota; kingdom Metazoa; phylum Nematoda; class Chromadorea; order Rhabditida; family Heterorhabditidae; genus Heterorhabditis; species Heterorhabditis indica. Next base: position 246,759 of record JAJAVP010000097.1, read on the forward strand.
TTCTCTCTTTACTTCACGACGAGCTTCGAGATCGCTAAAATTACTTTTTAATCCTTCATATTATACAGATACACAATAGATAACAATTATATAGAAGAAATAAGTACTAATTACACGCGTATAAAGGATCAAAGTAAAGGTTTAAGTAAAAATTAATAAAATAAACCTTTTATTGCCGATAAGCATAATGACCATATTGCTATTACTATGCTGTCGAGCGTCCTCCAACCAAGAAGTCAGATGATTAAATGTATCACGACTAAAACCACTTATTGTTTGAGAGACTTAATTTTAAAAAAGATCAATAAAACCTAGTTTAATGCAGAAGATACCGAGTGATATCGTATACGAGAAGTGCTCCGGCAGCTCCTCTGTAGTAAGACCTAGTAATTGACCGGAAAGACTCTTGGCCTATAAGTAAAATATAGTAACTCCACTGTACCAATTAAATTGCCGTAATTAAAGCGTATAAAATCATTCGTATTTTGAATAGAGAAGTACCAGCAGTGTCCCAAATTTGTAGTTTGATTTGTTTCCCATCGATTGTTACCATACGAGCGCCAAATTCAACACCTATAAAACTACGAGAGTGAGTTGCTAATAAATCCTATATTAGCAAGATCAAGAATTAAAATTACACGAAGATGTGTAGAAATCGAACTTACTAACCAATAGTAAGGTCGTGTACGGGCTGAAAGCGCTTGTCAGTAAACTGCAGCAAAAGGCACGACTTCCCAACACCAGTGTCGCCAATAATGATATATTTGAATAGGTAAGCGTACGACATTTGCATGAACTGTCACAGCTAACTAAAAAGTTGCTTTGCAGTGTATATAACAAACAACATTTAATAATGTTAGATCTAAATTAATATAAACTGATGCATCAAGGCTAATATTCGATAACATATTTATACGACAACCTAAACAATGCAAATACAAGTGAAAAATTGTAGCTAACATTATGTAATACTGATATAAACTAGATCAAAACCTGTTTAAGTAGAAATACCCAACACTCAAGCAATATACAATAGAAAGAGAAAACAGCAGACTATGTTATTTATAGATATCTTCTTAATTATCTTAAAACAGGAGATTTTGAGACGAATTTCCATCCTCTAAGAGTAGTATCGATGCGGCGCACATAACACATGATGCATGCGTGTGACTGCCAAAATCGATTTGCGAACTAAAGTAATTGACTGCGTATATCTCGTCCATAAATAAAAATGAGACACCCCGTCCGTAATAATTTCATTTGTTCAATGCGAAGGCTCAAATATTTTGTGGCAGCATAGTGTACGTAGAATTAATGGTGACTCTTAGTAGAAGTTTTTATAGAGGAGCAATTATCATATAATTGCTCTGTAACTTAAATCTACTTGGTACAATGTTTTCATAATTTCAGCCTCAATAGCAGCATTAAATACCTGCCTTATACTACAAATTGTTTTAGTACATAATTAGATTTAATTTTAAAATATACAGTGATTTATTACAAACTGTATACAATTAGATTGATGTAGATGTAACCAAGCTATGCAGTATTTGGTAAAAATGGGGTTGCTACACTTTCATTAGTAGGAAGTCTGGAATTTTCATTACTATTATTTGGTTGCAAGTTTAAGTGGAATAACAATTAAGATAGAAATGGGAAATATGATTTATATCTACTCGGTTTATGCAGTATAAAATACCCGGAATTCCGTTAACTATACTTAAGTTATGAATGGTAACCTTATTGTTAAAGGAATACTAGAGAAAGTGATTACGTTGGCCACTATAGTTTTGGAATTCAAAATGAGACCGAAGTCGATCTTTTGACAAGAGATTGTTATTACACTTGATCTAAATTGTTATATTCTGTACTTGGTTGTTTTCTTCCGCATTTGAATTCGTACTTGTCGGTCTTTTCAACTTACGATTTTTATTGAATTCAACGAAGTAGAATATCCTATTGTCCATATGATACTTCATTATTTGTTCTGGGAAATAAATCCTAACTATCAGGCAAATCAGTGGAACACAATTATCCCCACACACGAAGGAATATACGGCAATATAATCAAGATATATAATTAATAAACAAGGAATGTGGAAAAACAATTGATTCTTCGTTCAACTTTTTGGATTCTGTAGTATTCGTCAATTTCTAAGGTCATANGGTTCGATAAATCGTCCTGACGAGATAGGAAATTAAACGCAAAATACACATTTTCTCCTAAGAATAAATAGTTAGTTAACTGAGAAAATAATATAGTACCCACTATCATACATTCTTTTTCATAGAATATAAACAAGAAATGAATAAAAGTCACCAGCGTGAGCTACGGTGCAATTTCACGACGCCAAGGTTTCACCGTCTCGAGCAAATCATGAAGCTTATTAGAGTTGCAGGAGTAAACTCAAATTATTCGTAGGAGCTTTTCTTATCTCAGGATTTCAGGAAATGTGATATCTGTTTAGAGTTTTCTGTAAATGTTTGCTAATTTTAAAATGGAATAAGACGTGTCCATCAGTGATGAACTATTCATTTAAACATTTAATTCAAATACTCTATATACCTAAATGTACATTTTTAACTACTATATTCTCGGACTGGTTTATCCTATCTTATTTAACTTCTTTAAAAGCTATTTTATATAAGGAAGGACCTATGTAAATCTAATGAAATGTTCAATGTTAGTAAATACTTCATTCTAAATTTCCGGAAACTTATAATTTAATCTTTTAGCTAATTCCTTATTTTCTTGCTGTGCCCTCAGCTGTTTTCATAGTGAACCAGTTGATCACTTGTAGTAAAGAATCTAAGAGGGAGCGACAAGTAATGAAAGGTGCAAATGAAGCTAACTATTATGGAAGCTCTATGTATTTAGTACAAAAGTGAGTTTATACGGCATTGACACCTGTAGCAAACATCTTTGCCGATAATTTTGTAAAAAGCGCTAAAGAATGTAGAGTAGGAAATTTTTGAAATATTTGACATTTGTGGTTGTCAGATTTATATTAATCATACAAGTGAATATGCGATACAAAACATTTTAGAGATTAGGATATTTATGTACTTAGCAAATTCAATGTTTAGTGTTATTTTTTTTACTCTTCTCAGGAACTTTAATTGTAATAGATGTTATTTATACTTAAATAAATAAAGTATGAGTAATGTGGAGTAAATATATAATTTTATTTAGTGTCAACTCATTAAGAGATATTTCAAAGGATTCATGTCATAATTCTAGCCCATCTGAGAGCAGGAAATTTACATTTATTAAAATTAGGTCAGCCATATAATAACGAAATATTGTTCTAGATACTTTTATAAACTAATTCCATCTGCTATAAAGATATACTATCCTGTTACGAATGTAAGTTGCCGAATTTCATTCCAGAGAGCAGAAGATCAAAACTTAACAGTAAACGTTGTCTCTCAAATTTCAAATCTAATATTTCTCTCTCACCATTTATTTCAGAGAACTATCAGATGAATCAGACCTGTCCCGCTCTGTATTGCGTGGAGTTGAGCAAGAAACGATGAGTGACACCTTTGACGGTCCCGACCCTTTTGGCTTGGAGTTAAATCATTAATGCTGATTCTAAACTATTAAAAATTTGGCAGACACCCATTGATGTAAAAAAAACAACCATTATAACTACTTTTTGGTTTTTATCTGAATTACTTGGTAAATGGAAATGCTTAGATATGAGAGATAATGCATAAATGTGTGTGCAAAAACCTAAAAGGGTTTTTTCAGTAAATTATACTAGTCGTCGTGTTTGAAGCTATAGTGCGACGAAATTTGTTTACATGGCCTGAATAACTTTTCCCGAGATTATTTGAGAATAACCATTAACATTTAGGAGCACTTTCCCTCACACTTATAGAGTAACACAAGTGATTCTCAATTTGGTAGCTTTTTTTAGTTTATATGTGAAAATCGTTTTGAAAAAAGTCTAAGTATGGGATATTTCTTATACCACATCTGCAGAATTTATAGAAAAAAACATTCTGAACAAAAGTTTTCTAGTACTACTTAATACGGAGAAAAAGCAGTACAAATTGTTTTCAAAAATATTCTCTTTAAAACGGAGTTATACGCATTAATCAAAAATAGATAAAATAGCACCAATAAGGTCTTAGAGATCGGAAAGTGCAAAACTTTTGAATAGTACTATATATTTAACTAATATGAAAGGAGTAATTCCCAAAAAGATCACTTCACCCAGGATCAATCAGCTGACTTTTACAGATAAACTTCGCATAAGCAGGTGGAATTCACGTGATATCATACTGTAAAGATGCTAGAGTTTAAAAATGTTCTACTACGCATCTTTATGAATATCTTGTCAATAAAATCTATAATGCCCTCTAGCAATTGCATCTTTGTCAGTAAACAATTTTGACACTGGCGACATTACACAGTTAATTATCTGTTTACTGCTATATAAGTATAATATTACTGGAAAGACATTTATAGACAGGTAGTTTACGTTGATTAGGAGACTCTGATCTTCAATATGCAGTTGATGATTGTCTTAATAGATGGCTGCAGTCTTTCACAGTTTTTCGACCACATATGGAATGTTTCCACCAATCGATTCATCATTTGGAGTTTGGTTCTAATCTTTTTCGCTACCCGCATGTAGTCCTTGATTTCATAAGTACGAGACAGACCGCCCTTCACGATCGGGTATCTCTTTCTTCTTCTCTTTATTAATCTGCTTTGCTAAAACTACCTATCACTGCTGCAACCAAAATTGTCAATTCTTTATAGAGACTATAACATAAGGTAGATACACTTAGTTAACACCTATAGTGACCAAGATATCGAAAATTTGCTTGCATACTTTGTTTTTTGGTTGACAGTTTCAGGTTCTCCAGTCTATTCATTGTACATATTATTTAGAAGATTTTAATACTTATGTGAATACCTCTAGATCATAGTTATTTTATTTAATTATGTTCAGGTATGATAATCAAAAAAAAATTCAATGAATCTGAAGAAATTGTTGTATCGAAGAAAGAGGTTGGTTGTAAGTCACTATCATGCAAAACTAATGAAAATATTAATGCCAGTATAGTATTTTTACTAGTTAATGCATAAGTTATACTTAGTTTTCGTCCAACTAATGCAAGAATATATTGATATTGGTGGCTCATTAATTTCCATTAATTATAAACAATATTTGTCACTTCTAAAGTTCTGCACAATGTCTAGTCAAGTATTTAAAAATATCGCAGTAGAACTCCAGAGTAGAAGAATTATAACATGATTAGTAGTGAACACTAATAAGATTGCTTTGCTTGCAGCTGCGCACATTCGTACTTGATTGTCTAGAAAAGGTTAGATGTCCTGTTTCTCATGCTCAACAACTCGCCGATATCCTTATTTGTTCTGACTATAGAGGACATTACTCTCATGGAATTAATCGTCTTCATATTTATGTGAATGACGTTTCCACAGGTGCCACATCAGTGGAAGGTATAAAAACAAATGCTGTTGAAAAATAAATTAGATATAAAAGTATTTTAATACTTAGGTTCATACAAGAATAAATGAAAAAAGCAAAATCTGAATAAAGGAGAATACAACTCTAAAGTAATATTAATTGTAAACGAGAAAAAAATTGAAGGTGAGCCGATCGTGATCAAGCAGAAAGGTGCAACTGCTTGGGTAGATGGCAATAACTTGCTTGGACCTGTTGTGGGCAATTATTGCATGAGATTAGCAGTGCAGAAGGTTTATTTATGACTGAATACTGAATTATATGATCATTAGTTCTCAAAACTTTGGTGCTGATTAAGTTTGTTACCTCATCTCTAGTTTTTAATTAGTAATTATAAATTGTAAATATATTCTAGGCGAAAGAACATGGCATTGGATGGGTTGTTGCAAAAAATTCGAATCATTTTGGAATCGCTGGGTGGTATGCTGAGGTCGCTGTAAAACATGGATTCGTTGTTAGTTATTAGTTTTCTCCATTATTCTTTGTTTTTTAAACCCTTATTTCTTGTAGTAATGGAACAACTTATTTACCCTTATAAATCACTTCAGGGTATGACTTTTACAAATACGTCTCCATGTGTTTTTCCCACTGGTTCAGCTGAAAAAAGTCTTGGTTCAAATCCTATCTGCATGGCAGCTCCAGCCAATAATGGAGACTCATTCTTTCTAGATATGGCTTCAACAACCGTTGCGTATGGAAAGGTAGACAAATGTAGCAGTTGCCATTCAAATTAGTAAAGCATATTAATAATAATGAATAATACTTTATAGATCGAAGTAGTTGATCGGCGTGGAGGTATACGAATACCACCAAGTTGGGGTGCTGATGTAAATGGTATCGAAACATTTGATCCTAAGACGGTGTTAAATGGTGGAGGCTTACAACCACTTGGAGGTTCTGATGCTACAGGTAATTAGAACGAATTAAACTGGGAATGAAGCGGAAATTAAATGAGGTAAAAAGCAAAGTCCACGAAACGAATATTGAAGGCGGATACAAAGGAACTGGATTATGCATGATGGTTGAGGTTTTGTGTGGTATAATGGCTGGTTCAGCGTTCGGGAAGAATATTAGACAGTGGCAAACAACAGAACAAAGTGCTAATTTGGTAAGTTGAATAGAAGTCATATCCTATATGCGTTTCAAAGGAATATCCTAGAATATGGTGCAGAATCACAACTGTCATTATTTAAAATTTCTATGCAGGGTCAATGCTTTGTAGTAATCGACCCGGACTGTTTCGCTCCAGGATTCAGAGACAGACTTGGAAGCTTTTTGGATGAAACAAGAAGCCTAAAACCGGCAAGCACCCATTCCGTACGCTTCCTGTACAAATATACTACTCCCAATAGTTTCAGACTGATCCTTTTCGACCAGTGCAAGTTGCTGGAGACCCAGAGCGAGCTCATATGTATATGTGCGACGACTTAGACGGTATCGTATACAAGAAAAGCCAGTTAGATCACCTGGTTTGTTATCTCTCATGGTACAAATATACTTTACTAGAAAAACGTACTGACCATAATTATATGCACATTATACTATAATTTCAGAATCAATTAGCAAAGCATCTAAACGTTGCAATGTTCAAAGCGAAATCACTCAACACACCCCAAGAGAATACAAGCTAAAAACAACTTAGTTCCAGGTGTTGAATTTAGGCTTACTAATATAACTGCAAATTGTCAAAAAAATAATAAAAAGTTCGGGAACTTTTATTTCTGCAAGGAATATGGAAAGGGGAGAGGCAACACGGGGCATAGAACGGAACCAACAGTGTAAGAAATACAGAAAGCACAACGGTGTTAGTAACACAGGTAACACAATAGGTACGCAATATTGCAAGATAAAAAAAAGGAGCTCTGGACACATTATAATATTGTGAAATAAGACAAAAACCACCACTACAACACTAGAATAAGTGAGTTTGGTGGGAATGCAAAATGAAGTCCTTAAGCGCCCTAAATTGATTCATTCATCTCTATGAATTAGTACCGCACATAAGAAGGCAATATTCTGATTCTACGGAACGAGTAAAACATTATTAACACTACAAAGTGATGGCTAGAGATGTCTAAGCTCAGAACCGTAGACTAATGATGTACAAGGTCATGCTGATAAAATGGCTAAGGCGGAACTTCCTAACTGAAGCATTATTAGACTATGTGGTAATACAACTAATTTTAGTGATTATGAACTTACTTAATTTTGAAATAAGCGTGCTATTCATCGTCATGCTTGCTCCATAATTCTTTGTTGTGCATATTTCAGTTAACTTGCAAGCTGCTGCCTCAAACGGGACAGCTACTGATCACAATTAAAAAACGCATACTGAAAAGACACCTAGACTGAAAATAACAAGGAAGTAAAATACGTGAAGACTGCGATATGATAACCAATTATTATGACGAAAACTGGATGTTGGAACTAAAATTGGTTACCAATAAAAGAAGTAGTAAATTATTAATCGTCATCATCTAAAAGGTCATCTTCGTCATAAATATCGTCTTCATCACTGAAGTACACTTTATTGCCGATCACACCAGAACCACTCAACGCTGGACGCTTTACAGGAGTATTGCTAAAAATAATATTTATTCACAGAATGATAAAACTTTGCCATACAAATAACGCACCGTACTGTCGGCACTACTCGCTTTCTCGGAGCCCGTTTCTTCCTAGCATCACCTCGCAACCGCATAGGACAGCGAAATTCTCGTACGATTGGGTATATAATCTCAATTGCGCGCATGACATCCACCTCTGATGAAGCTAGAAAAACAAATTAAGTGAGAGCTAGCCATAAATAATCTATAAATAGCATACAAAGTATCATCGGACCCCAATCAGTCATTCCATAAACTCTTTCATGAGATGAGCCCTTGAATGTGCGATAATTATTATTGGCTAGCATAAAATTCCTCCATAAGTACGTTAAACATGAAGGAAGGAACGATAGCCTCATGTATATCAGTTATTAAAACCTTCAGTTTTTTCGAGCAGTTTCTAACCTCCAGTCACTGTAATACTGCCAGTAGTATGAACACGAAGAGTAGCTTTAGGTTCGACAGATCTCCAAACAAGACCAACTGATAACTCTGGTTCATACTGTGATTGCGCCGGATATTTTTGTGCCAACTGAGTGAGATTTTTTTAATGATCATACCAAAAAAATTTTTAAATGGAGATATAATGAGCAGATTACAACATAAATTATCATTAGACAATTTGTGTTCAACCTCTTCAATCTTAATTCCAAATGGCATCCGGCATGTGGCCAAAACGTTACACACCTGAAAATATTAATAACACATTTTATATTTATATTTTTTTAATGACTTTCGATCCCATTATCAAGAGTTTTTTTATTTCAAAAGATTAGTGTGAGCATATATTAAGTAAACTCTTCGCATACCTTATAATTTCTGATTTTAACAATATCATTCATCTTCTGCATCGTTTTTTGAACTTGCCGAGCAATTGTTCGCGCTGCTATCATACAATCTGATTCACTAGAAATAAGAGATATATTTTTTGAAAATAAAATTATACAGCTATAAATGCAACAATACCTTTTACAGCCAACAATGTACACTTTTCCCGAACTATAAATCTTTACGTAGCAATTGGGATTTCGTTTCTGTTTTAGCAAAACCTGTAAGGGAAAAAAATTATTCCTAGATAATAAAATAATCAATATTATATACGAATACAATAGAGTACTAAAGTTAACCTACCCCTCTTCCTCGATCAAATGTTACATTGTTACTATTTAGTGCTAGTTTTCGTAAATCTATATGCAGAGGAAGGGTATAGTTACATACAACATTACGAATCTGAAAATAGGTAAAGAAATAATTAAGAGTACTTTAGAAATAGAATCATAGAATATATTAATATAAGTATAACGTTAAATCGGTTAAAAAAAATACTACCTGAATGTCGATAGCCCCCTCATCAATCTCGTCATCCATTTCTTTTGGTTGACTCGTTGTTGGGTCTTCTACGATAGGTGGCTCAGCTACTGGCAAAATCTAAAACAAAATGCCATAGACATATCAAAGCTACAACGTAAAATATTTTAATCATAACATTAAATTTATCAACTCATTAACAATGATAGAACAACAATTCTGTGCTACGCTAAACCAACAAACCGGCTCAGGGCTCGGTTCCCTAACGGGCACAGCAAGGTTGAGTGATGTCATAGATGCTCCATACTGTGAACTAGGATTAACATATCCCACCGCCATAGTTGCTGAGTTAGAATAAATAATATCGCCATCCTCCGACTGGTAGGCTGGCAAAACAAATGTTCGATTGATTAAATGAATACAATAATTAACAGAATTTAGAAAATTTGCTCAGACTTATAACCAGATCCAATAAATATGATAGCATTACTACCTTGTTGATAACTACCGTATTGTTGATGTCTACCATAAGGAATATGAACGCCCTGATTCATTGGATCAGATGGTCGACCTGGAAGAAAATTCATCAATAATTAACAATTAAGACATCACATATAAACATATATTTGTCTTAGATTTAAAATCCTCCCACCTGAAATAGGATTTTGAGGATAAATTCCATGTCGTTGAATGAAACCAGGTACAGCGCGAGATTGGGTATTCGTGGAACGAGGAATACCAGAAGTAACACCAAGTACCCCCCTGAAACAAACAAATAACGAACATGAAATGAAGTTCAATATTTAAAAATGTATACGAAGCGGAAAAGCACTGCAACTCGTAGTTAATAGGAAGTAGTAGAACAAACATTCACTAGCAAAAGATACCTTTTAATACAATATACAGATATACATTAGAATTAACTGTAATATTTTATTCTAAAAGGCACTACTATACGGGGAAACATAGATGTAATATACAACCATGCAGTAATAATCTTGTTTTCAATATAGGATTACACCTGAAACAATATACCTTTTCCCAATTAATTAGATATACTTCAAAAAATTATAACGATGTGCACCTCTGAATTGAAGGGACAGAATGTGGGACAGGTCCACTGGGTGTGGCTGGTGACGTTGCACTTGCTAGATACCCATGATCGTGGTCATAAGCAGAGATACTCATCTCACCAGTCGATGAGTAGATTCAAAACCCTTTAAAAAAAATCAGCACTATATACAGGAATTGAACTTTGATAGCTTAACTACTATACTTTACTTCAAAAATATTCCAATCAAATACCGAACATATAACATTTTCCATATTGAAAAAAACGTAGAAGAATTTGGCTCGAAAAGGAAAACCATGAAAATGAAGTCGAATTTATTAAGTTTTATAATACGATGATATTTCACGATAAAATGTAAAACCAGCATAACAACAATTTGGTTCGATGAGAATAGTGGTAAAGCCACATTTTATCGATCATTATCAAATGGTTATTTTTAACAAGCTACTGCTTCAAGGTAATGTTATTTTTAAATATATAGTTGCCGAAGTCAAAAAGGATCCAATAGTAACCAGCTAAACAGCACACCAGTGGGCGACTACAACTCTAATTGAAGGTTTCAATGAACCTCAGGTCTTTAATAATTATTTGTTTCGAGACTTTTAATGCAAATATATTCCTTTAATAAAGTAGCTAGTTGATTCCCATAACGAAGTACGATTTTCCGCTGGGTTATAGTCTTGTCTAAGATTAGTGAAACACTTACATATACGAATAAAGATACACAGTTATTTCCAGTAACAGTAACCATTTTTTTCTTGCGACAGAGAACACTTGCCTTAATCCAGTTTCCTATATTTTCATGAAATATCCTTCTATACTAAGATACTTGGACTTCTGCTTACCTAATCTTCATTTCCATTATTTTTTCATTTAAGAACTTGTATAAACGGAATGAATGTCCAATGATCTTACGCTATAATACAGTTTCAAGAGAGTAAGACGACGTTTAATCGCCTTCGTAGTATTAATCACCACATAACAATACAGTATAATAGCAACATCTGTTTACGATGCCACAATGTTGTACCAAACCAGTCAATTTTTAAAATGGCTGAATCTGGAACGTTTTAATGAATATATCGTAAAACAGCTGACACAATTTTTGAAATCATCATAGATTAAAACGAAACAAAAGTAATTCACATTGAGGTAATTAAGTTGTTTGAAAGCTAATTTGCATCAGCTCAATACTTCATGCAATAGCAGTCATAAGGAAGTGTACAGTTAGATCAATGTTAGCGAATAGAAACAAACGGAAAACAATCAAACAAAACGAAACATGATGGATGACCAACCAATGGAACCACGGATAAACGAGACATGGAATAAATTTAGTGAATCGTAGCGACCTGACAGTTGGATTACTGGATATCAATGAACATTAATACTCTCTTTGAGCACAAAAATATATTCGAGAGCATCATCGATGAAACATATTTAAGAACGTTTCATATTTATTAATTGTAAAGAAATCATCATCCGTCAGCTTTTGGAGGAGTATACCACCCAGACTTTTGATGGATTTGTACAAGTGATTTAAAAGATTGTTGAGCTTTTGCCAAGCTATACTGCGCCTATAAGAAACATGGTCCTATGTTAAACAAACCAAATTTAATAGTTTAAAAATTATATAAACAAACAACCTTGGCATCAAACTGAATTCGTGCTTTTCCTTTAACAAGAGTAGCAGCTATTTGGAGAATGACTGATTCAATTGAGTAAGCAGATGACCAACCCTGTCTCGTAAGCAGTTCCATGCAAATTGCACCACCACCTAGTACATACCCATTAGTGACCTAAAATAGTAAGTAACAACGCCATTAGTTTAGAGTCTAGAAAATATTACGTTTCAAAGATTAAAGTCTTCCATGTCAAACACACCGTAGGAGAGACTAATCGAACAAATGGTGGCTCACAAGGAAAATTTTCATTAAACACAAAATGGAAAAGAATATGATCCTGCTTATGTTCATGAGCTAAAGTTGTCAAGTCACCCGCTAGCGGACTATCAGGATCAACCTAAAAATAAGTATAACCACATAGTTTAGTTTTAAATTCGGATAAATATTTAAACATATCAAAGAAATACCATTTACCTACCTTATAAAGTTTCACCCACCACTCATATAAATTATCATCATTATGAAGTTCAACAGAATATACACCTAGAATTAATCTATATTTATTGTTGAGATGGTTGGTTTTCAACTCCTATGCACACTAATTCGCTTTAAAGTGTTTGATTTGACAAAATAAGCGTAGAATTGATCTGAATCTCTCGGTAATCAAATTTATTTTTATCCGTAACGGAACTTACAAGGCTTATAAAATGAGATGAATTATAAGTACTCTTAAAAACGACTTGAAACACACCACTCTTGAAATGATCACTTTTGTAGATATCCCTCATTTCTTTCATCAACCGGTCAGTAGCAGTAATGGAACCTTGTACCTTCAATAGAGTCTACCAATCGACTGTAACCACAATATAAATATTACGAAAACATTTAATTGACTAAATCCTATTTATCCTAGAAATTAATATTACAGACACTATGCTGCATATTGAAATTTCAGCTATATATCAAAGTTCAGATGTTTCTTATGTGTTATCAGTAAAACTTGAAAACATTATTCTACGTACCTTCCCACTAAGATGTTGCTGTCTATTCACTTTTGTAATTTTTTCTAATACTTCTCTACCTTCGGGTGATACATCCTCATCTACACTAGCCTTTGGTTCTTCCTCGGCCATCTCAACTATCTAAATTTATTATACTTGGGAACATAATCTAGTAAAACTATAAAAGAGACAACTCGGAACTAAAATAATTAGTACTTCATTCAAATCTTCGTCTGTTTCCATATCACTGCCTTGTCCTTCGTCTTTTTCATCCTCTTCAGGAGGAGCTAAACGAACCAACTCTGACGGAATCGTTAAATTGAAATGTCGACATAACTCAGAAACTAGACGATGAACCTAGAAAACATGCTTTTGAATTATATTACAAATAAATAGCAGGATGCTAGAAGACTTTCGACTGTATTGACAATACCTGGTAAAGAATTGTAGTTGGCTGGTCCTCATCCGTGAGCTTTTCAAGTGCAGCACCAATAGCAGGTTGATCGTCTGATTCGCTAAACCATATCGGTGCTTGTCGTGGGTAGTTTTCCTATAGAAAAGGTATACCTTTAAAAATATACGACTTAAATACAGCGAGATTTACCTGGATATTTGCATTAATAATGACCGATTTACCCGAAGCATCTAAGAATTTCATAGAAATCTCATCCACTGAGGCTATAAGGATCTGAAAAACCTCCATATATAGAGCAAACATTAGAATCATGGCAATAAAATACCCCACGAGTAAATTTGTATCCAGTAGAACTATGGTTTTTGACTACAAATCATTTAATATTTCATAGTAAAGTAAGAAGCATCTTACTAAAAACTGGTATATGGATGTGCTTAATTTCGTAGATAATGTAGAGGAATTTTTATAAACTACAGAGGCAGTAAGAAGAGATTCAGTATGTAATGACAGAATTTCAATTATTGTGACACACACCTGTAACCTTTCGTGGTTCTTTGGAAACAATGTCTCCAGAACAACAATATCTTCTTTGAGTTTCCTAAGACACGCCATAACAGGCGAATTATGTGAAAGAACGAAGGTAACCCTGAACTCATTTGCAAATATACTTTTAATATATATGCACAGACTTATACAAAAGAAGACCGAAACTTCAAAAGTGAAATGTAAGTAACAAAACCTTAGTTTTAAGTTAATAATTTTCATATAATTGAAACATCTCAAAAACGACTTCTATAACTAAACATGGATGGAAACCCATATATCAACTCTACCAACTTAGCCTTGCAAAATTGCATATACCGATAACAATACTAAACTGACTCAAACTAAACCACTTACAGAACACCGGAACACCAGAGACTGAGCAGGACGAAAACGGGCCAATCGATTTGGGGACTAGCACAGCTGATTCCGTTCCCTGCCCACACCCCATCGGCAATAAATTGGTCTTACAGCGAGTGTACAAAATCAACTTAATGCTCTATCAAGATTTATGATACTAGCGCATTTAATGTATTTATAGTGTGCCTATTGCTCGCATTTCTGTCATTACATTCTAATTCTAACTTAGCAATTGTATTTTATACTAATGATAATTCTAGGTATTAGTAAGTGTCGTTATTGTAATCTGTTAACCTCTCACGGAAGAACATTTTTCAGCAAAACATGTATAGTATTTTTAATGCCACTAGTTTTTGAGTAATATTAATCATAAAACGTAATCTAATTTGTTCCCAGCACTTGGTCAATTTTGCCCTGGTTTTCACTGCTAATATATAAGGTTGTATTGGGATCATGTAATGCTATATGGGTCTTGTTTGATTTACCTATCTATTCACGTATGAGAGATTTATGGATTTTACAACCATTATATAATGTCTAATTATACCGTCGTATTCCCTTATTAAAGGAATGCACACCACTTGTAGTTGTAACATTTAACTTGTTATCTATTAAAACTGCTGAAATGTGAGTAACCACTTATATTTTAACATCGTTTTTGAAAGAAATTAGGTACTGAATGGAGGAAATAGTTACCGGAGAACACCAAAAGTTTGTATAAATGTGGGTTTTCTGTATTGTGATGCATAAATAAAATAGATCATGAAATTGTACTATAGGGAATTGTTTGTGGTATTTTATCTGATCACGAAGTAAACTGTCCTCAATGAAAAGACGACAAATAAAGTGCAAATAAGGATGACAACATAAGTTGCATTTTATAATTGATGAATTGACGATTTTCGAAAGCAAAGAGTGATCAAGGAAGACATTAAAACAATAAACGACAGTTTAATATTACTGTGCAGGGCTATAGCTAATTAAAAATAATTAAATAATTTTTGATGGTTTATTCCGAGGTTTTGATGCTATTTTCACTTTAAAAAAATTCTTGGTATATTGGTCGTAACTTTTAATTTTGCACAGATAACTTATTGACTAAA
This sequence comes from Heterorhabditis indica, assembly GCA_020740425.3. Classification (NCBI taxonomy): domain Eukaryota; kingdom Metazoa; phylum Nematoda; class Chromadorea; order Rhabditida; family Heterorhabditidae; genus Heterorhabditis; species Heterorhabditis indica. Next base: position 262,299 of record JAJAVP010000097.1, read on the forward strand.
TTATGGAATTGTAAGGATTATTCTTGGATAAGTTATTCCATGATTATAATTTTTTTTTCAAGAGAAATAGGAAGTAGTGGTTGGGACTAGTGCAATGCGTCCAATAAGTCTGATCAAACAAGTGGAAACTGGCCGGTTGGGGATCGATCGAACTGCCTCGATTGCTGCAGAGTTCATGGGCGGGGATCCCAAAAAGAGAAATATAAGCAGTTATATAAATGTACTTAGATGGAGAAAATGAAGAGATACGATTGGCTTAGAATGTCTCTGATTGAGTAGGAAGTGTAAACAATTGACAAGTGAGTGTATAGGAACTTCAGTGGTGCGGAATTTGCTGTCTCATATTTTTCAGAGTAGTTGGAGTAATGTATTTAGCAAAATTGGAAGAGTTCATTCGACGTAAGACAAGTCAGAAATCTGTAGGGTAATGTTATATAACTAATCATCTAAAGTAAAAACTACAAGCTTTGCAATGTACAAGGTACGCGAAAAGTTCTGATACAGAGATCAAGTCGCATAATTTTGTAATAAAGACGGTATTTGACATGAAAATTTATCTGGACATGC
>JAJAVP010000097.1:264266-290980 GCA_020740425.3 Heterorhabditis indica
GCTTTAAGTAACGCATATTCATTAGCACAGCGAGTTGCTACGTCATATATGCTAATTTAGCAGCACTTGAATTCTGTATCAGAACTTTGACCTTCTGGCTTATATGAGAATAGCATTTGTAGTGAAAACGTTGTGGGAGACAACAAAAATAGATATTTTTATTTGGAGGTTCTTGTCGCAATTCATTTCCATATTCTTCGGGACATCAGTATCAACCACTTGTTAATATTGTCCAGAAGTCACTTTTTTCAGTATGTATAAATTATGACCATCTTCCACGTTTCTTGAGATCTAGTATTGATGTGAAATATTTGTAGCAATGCGCACATATTTTATAGATACAGTTAGCATAGCAATGATCAGAATTTAAATCACAGGCGACGTCTAAATTCATAATGAACACTTTTTTGCATTCATAATATTAAATGTATGGGAACATAGTGAAACTAAAATTTATTCACATAGAGCACTCGGGAATGATAGTGGAAACGATATAATACAAGGAAATATAGGACAGGACCTTTCTTAAACATGAACTTTTAATTAATAGTGAAAACCTCATAGACTACGCTACGTTTGGAAATAGTTGAACTCTTGTAGGATTTATACAGTGCGTAATTGTAATATTTTATCGAACTATACAATTTTGAATGGTTTGGAAGAAAATTCCCTAATAAGTTGAGTAGTATGCAAATAGCGAACATTCCCAACCATTCAAAAGACTTGTTAAGAATGTCTCGAAAAACCCTTAATCGTCTGATGCTATAAAGAACAAAAGGAGTTGTAATATTAACTTGTTTTATGCATTGTTTAATAAAGCTCAAAATAAAAATTGAAACAAGTGTCCCATAATTTCCAAACACAGTGCATTAATTTATTTCCCATGTTCATTATTAAGAAAAGCTAGCAAGACACTTTATACATTTCTTAAAATACGTATTTTGGTATAAAACAATACAGTTGGTGAATTAAAGTCATTATTGTAGTTGATATACAAATTAAGTCTTTTTCAGTATTCTAATATACTATAAGATATCATACACCTTGATGGTGTTTCACTGTGATGAAATGTAGTGCCAAAATTTAAAAAGTTTCTATACTACATGCTACAAATAGAAGTTCAAATACCAGAAGCACAGCACAACCAGTGTGAAAAAGAAAAAAACATAAATACCATACTACTTACTCAGATTTTGTCATATCCAGCAGAACACCTACCGTTGCTTCCTTATCTCCTATAAATGATTCATCTTCACTAGCAAAAAAAGGTACAACAAAAAAACAACCTCTGCTTTCCTCTAAGATGCATCTTATTACTTCTTTATCCACTGTAGGAAACATAGACTCTAGTTCTTTCGTATCGTCTGCTGTGATGACTACTGGAACTACAAACAACGTGAATAAAGAAATTTTCAAAACTCGAAGGATAGATTTGAAATATTTATCTCCAATTCATTCAGAATCTAGGTTTCCTCTATGCTCTATTTAAAATATTTATTTAAAAAGTATCTATTTATTGAGCCTAGTGCATTTCATAAAACTTACCCTATATTAACAAACGTTTCACAAAGATGCCAGTATATATTAACTAGGCCTAATTTTACTACGTTACCTATTTGTTTTAATAAATACTTGATTCGTATTAATATACCGATTTCATGATAAACCCCATGAACTAAGTATTAATTATATATTAGTCTTACCTGGTAAAGGTGCATTAGATATGATTGAGGTAGGGATCTGAGCCTCAACTGGGGCGAATGAGATAACAAGATGAATCATGCCCTCCTTTCCGTCGCCCTTTAATTAAGAACTTGCTAGTAGAGTGACATAATTATATTTGTAATGCATTACACGTTAGTTTTTCATCCTAGTGTAAATCCACCTATTTAAGCAATAGTAAATAAGCATAAACTATATGATAAACATTTTCTACAATAGGCTTTAAAACTGCTGAATATTATAAGCAAAAAAATCTAAAAAAGTTACCGCTACTTTCCATTAATCTCAGAAAACACTCGTTAGCCATTCGCAAGTAGCCCCCAAACTTGGATGCAATTTTAAAAAAAAAAGTACTAAAGAGTTCAAGTTAAATATTTTTGAAATCGGAAGCTGCATATTTTGGATTATATCTTCATCGCTGTAGATCATTTCTTATACACAAATTTATCAAACGAAGACTTGATTTTACTGTATATTTTCAATTCTAATATTATATGAAATTCCAAGTACCGTTCATTATTTTTACCTATATTTTAAAACACACAAGATCTATTGGTTTTTATTCAACTTTAAAAATAACAAGTTAATAGTTTATGGAACCAAAATATAGACAACTACTGTGTTAAAAATAGTGGTAATTAAATGAGTCAAATATATTTTTATCTACCTGTTGCCCAGTAAGGGGATAATATTCATCGATAGTTTCTCCATGAAATATGGCTGGTGGAAGTATAATGTGTGCCCATGCAATGCATTCATCTACGCTAAACGCCTTCTAAAATTATCCGAAAAATAATAAAGCCTGGAAATGTGGTGATATACACTACAATAAACTAAGATATCATTTTAGAGTTAAAAACTATTGCCCTTCGATACTAGTATGAAAGGACAAATCAGGAAACAATACTTGCCTCATCATATATTTGAACGAAGATGCTCTCCACACCATTTGGTAAATAGGCATGGACAGTTCTATTCCACACTGGATTTCGTCCTCCACTCAATTTGGTATGGGTTTCAAAAACAGCGCGTCCTACTCGTAGTCTATAAGACAACAGCTTATACAAATATTCCATGTTCACTATAATGCTTTCTCTAGTCTTTAGAAACTAATAAAAATATATCCCACTACTGATAACTTCATAAGTTCAAAAAGTAGTTATAAATTAATAACTATCCTTTCAAGACATTTAAATAATCTTCAAGTGGTATATAAAATAACTTCCAATAATACTTGTTCCTTCTAAAACTAAATATCATTTAAAATTCATAAGTAATTCGCATAGTAAAAAATATTAAAACTTTTGAACCTGCAATACGGATCCATTCTGACCAGTCCATAATTCCTCACTAGTGTGGCATCAACGATGGTGACAAACACACGACCACGAGTATTTGGAGGGACAAATCCATGGACGAGCTGTTCACCGAATTATCCAACAAAACATCCATTTACTATTTTTGTTCATTTTTCTCGTTTTTACCTGCTCCTGGGTGACTGGTTGTTGAGAGTTTTGTTCACCTGAGGGAACAATAAGACGAAGGAAGTCTGGAGGAAGATCTCCTACTAATACCTGAAGTCAGTAAAATACTTCACTTTCATTTCAGCGTCCATCATAAACTTACATGTTTTCTTCTCTCATCCACAGACATTGAGGAACTGTACGTATGTCACGTCTAAAAAGCATTAAATAAACTTAAAGAATAAGTTATTCTAATAATATTATTATATTATTAACGTTTTTATATGTCATATGTGAAATTTTAATTCACAATTGTTAGCCATTTACCACTAGTACTTATTCTCTATATTTGGTTATTACAGAAAACTTTGTCCCCATGCTTTTTTTTCTCGACTGATTGAAATCCATGCTAAGTTTGATAGCAAATGAAAATAACGTTAAATATATCCACATATAAAAATCATTTATCAGCTTTAATACGTTGCTAAAACTCAGTGGTAACCATTCTTTTAAAAAAATTCGATTCTAAATATAGAAAATTAGCGTATTGATTGAAAACATCTCAAACAATACACTGTGTCACTTAACATGGAAGACGTGTTAAATAAAACAATAGGCAGATAAAATGAATATGAGACACTAGTAGAAAATAACAAATATATGCAAAATCTACACGGCATATAATTCAGAACTGAATTAAACTTTCCCACGATAATTTTCTGTAATGGAATTTCGAGTCATGGTCGATGATTTTATATGAAAATATACTTACTAGATGAAACAACATGATTTCGTTTATTATACTCAATTGCCACAAGATCAATAGGTAAAATGCGGGCTTCTTCAATAGTTATATGCCAACAAGTTCGACGTTTACCGATTTACTCTGCGTCCCTTACCCTTGGCGAGGTGCCCATTTTTATGTGATATTATTCAGTACCTTAAAGCTACGAAAAGATCTAATTTACTGGCATATTGTATGCCTGATTGTAATTAAGACTGTAATCTGTAGTAATGTTATAGTATGAATATGAGACCGCCTTAGTGCTGGTATTCAATACAAAACCTATTATTCTTTGGATGCAGTTTTTTGTTATTATAATCTAGAGTATTATTTTCCATCAACTTAGTGTTATTTATACTTTATAAGAAGATTTCAAAGTTTTTAAAAAACAATTTTAGAGTGGTTTGAAAGGCCGTAATTCGAAGCATTTCGCAGTGGTCCTTTGAAATAGTAATTTTAAGTTAAATTTCATCCATAATGACGATAGTTTTGTTGTTACTAATTAAATATAAATAGTTCTTAAATGTCTTTAGGTCCATTGTTTTCATTGTTATTACTGGATTCCATAGATATTTTTTATAACATCCCTTGACAAAGAGTATGCAGGTATTATTTTTGATTAATTTTATTGCAATATTTATAATAACTGATAGAAAACATTTCGGAACTTTAATACCATTAGCTAATGCTATGTATTATTATATAATTAAGAGATTTAGATAGGGTGCAAAATTATGATATATATAAGTAAGTATTATGGTTATTATGCTATTTTCAACGAGGATTTTTAGATGACTATTTTTTGCCCTACATTTTTGGAAATAAGTGGGTATATTATTACATATTGAACCGCTGAATAACCCTTGCACATTTGATGCTTTTAGGTACTTGTAACATTGCAATAAAAATACAGCAAACCTTATTCTAAATGTGATGATGCGTGATTGATGAGAGTCAGTATTTCGAAATTTTCTAGAAATGACTTTTGTTTTAGTCGTTAATTTTTAAAATTTTATTAACGTAACACCTTGATGAATCATTATTCATTTTAGTGTTCACAAGAATATCAGTAACTTGAATGAAATTTTGGTAATTATTTTAGGAGGATGTATGATGATAGTGATGAATCAAGTGATGATAATCGACAAAATAATCAGGTTCAGTGCCGACGGGCGATATTTGATCCCAAACCTCATTTAGTCACTATAGTGAAGACCAATACAGGTATCATAATTTAATTATTCCTTAAGTCTTGGTCTTTATTAAAGTGATGCAATTTTTATAGGTTCGTTTCTCATTTATAACCAAGACTTATGTTTACTGTCGTTATAGGTTTTGGTTTTAATGTGAAAGGCCAAGTTAGCGAAGGAGGACAACTACGCAGTTTAAATGGTGAACTTTATGCACCTCTCCAACATGTCAGTGCTGTTCTACCCAATGGTGCTGCTGAACGAGCGAATCTAAGAAGGGGAGATAGAATATTGCAAGTGTGAGTGGTAAACATGTTTTAAAAGATAATAACCTAGTTATGATTTTTTTTTTATAGAAATGGAGTTAATGTAGAAGGTGCCACGCATCGTCAAGTTGTCGATTTAATCAAGCATGGTGGTGACAGATTAACGATGATTGTTATATCTGTTCCTGATTCAGATGTGGATAGGTAAAAATTAAACTATTTTTAGTTTGTATTTCATTTAACTACCTATTCTCAATTTTTAACTTTTTAGATTTGAAATGGGTGAGGAGAGCGTAATTTCCTATCGGCATGATTATTCGGAAAGTCGATCTTTACCTGTTACCATTCCAAGTTATCGGACAATAAGTGATGGAATTGAAAAATTTGTTGTAAGGAACTACTATTACTTTTATCAGTTAATCTAAATATCTATATTTTCTTTACCTACTTTTATTACACAAAAATTATATAAATACTAGTTAATATTGTGCTAAGTAATATTAGAAGTTAAATTTATTGTATTTAAGGTGTACAGCATCCATATGGCTGGTCGGCACTTAGGTTCACGGAGATATAGTGAATTCGTAGAGTTACATTCACTCCTTAGGAGGGAATTTATTGATTTTGCTTTTCCGAAATTGCCAGGAAAGTGGCCGTTCACGTTATCTGAACAACAATTAGATTCAAGGAGAAGGTTTTTCTTTTTAATTAAAAAAAATAAATAATTAAATTTTCAACATTTTTTTTAATCTATAGTTATAAATACCGTATAAAGTAAAGCCTAAGTAAAGTTCTCTTGAACTTATAGAAATATAACTGTTTATGAAGGAAATACTTTAGAAAATTCTCATGATATTATTACAGAGGACTAGAACAGTATATTGAACGTGTATGCTCTGTTCGAGTAATAGCAGATTCAGATATCATGCAAGTGAGACCTCATATTATGTTACCGTATAGAAGAACAATCTGAGAACTAGGCTGTTCATTAAAGACTATTGCTAATTTTAGTTACATATATTAGTTTCGAGTAATTAATTTTCAGTAGATAATAGAGTCAAATGCAACATCATTACTCACAGGATTTTCTCATGGAATGTGATCCTACTTGCGAAGTCGACATTCGAGTGATAGTGCCAGATTTAACCAATCTCACATTGACTATAAGAAGGAATGCTTCTACATCACTTCTTTTTGCAATGCTTGTAAGAAAACTGAATATGTCAAGAGATATGGCTCATTGTTGTGCCCTATTCGAAACGATGGAACAAGGTTTTGGTAAGTTCTGTATCTAACTAATACTTTCTAAACTTACCATAAGATTATATTAACAAATCTTAAATTAATCTTAAAAGTCACTATTAGATATTTTTTGTGTTGAATAATAGTATTTCAGAGCGAAAATTGCTAGAAGGAGAGTCTCCACATTCTTTATATGTACAGAACTATTCTTCTGCATCATCTTCATGTCTTATTCTTCGTAAATGGGTTTTTGACATTGAGAGGGAGCGTTATATGTGTAATAAGGACCCTCTCTTTCTGCAGTTTGTATATTACCAAGCAGTTCTTGATTTAAATGAGGTATTGTTTATGTGGTTATATTAATCTTATGCATCATTTTTACCTAGTAAATTTCAGAGTCGTATTAAATCCTCACAGAAAATGTATCACTTGAAAGCAATACAAGATGAAAATAATGCTGAAAAAGTGAGATACTTATTTTTCAATGATATTGCGAAATATAAAATCGGTGTTTATGGTTCTTAGTTATAGTTCCTTGAAGTTGTTCGTGGCATGGATGGTTATAATCAAGTGACTTTCCCACACTGCAGTTGTGCTATGCGACAGGATGGTGATGTAGTGATGGTTATCAATTTTAAATCACTTATTCTCAGGGCGGATCCTCCTGATAGCGAGGTTGTTTAGGATTGATTATATTAGAATATATTTCTCTTACACAACACTTAGATATGGTTTATTCAAGTATATTTTAGATGTCACAAGTAGAAATATCGTGGGATGATATTTTGGATTATCGTGTTGTTGATGGTGGAATAGCTTTTATATTCGATTATAGAAGAGAAGGAAAGCGTCCAAAGACAATAAAACTATTCAGCAATTATGTAAGTTAGTTTGTGTAATTTAAATGTGATATAAAATTATAATGCTTCAAACGATATTTCTAGGTTGACTATATGGCTGAATGTTTCTCACAAATCCAATTTGAACGACAGGTATCCACAAACTGGAAATGTCATCTTGGAAAAGCGCAGGATACCCGAGAGGTATCTTAGTGCATGTTTGGAAACTCGTTCTCAAAGTTATTATAATACTTTTTAAAAAAATGTATTGCCTATTTATATTTGCTACCTAAACTAGCAATTTCACTGAAATATAATAGTTATTACCATTATATATTGAGCAACTAATTACTAACTTTAAAAATAGTGTGCTTTTTATTGTATATTAATGAGTTCCTATTGTACGTTATATTCCTGAATTTATATATATATATATATATATATATATATATATATATAATATAAANTACGTTATATTCCTGAATTTATATATATATATATATATATATATATATATATATATAATCGTAAAATAACCATTGCATTGCTTTACTAGTTCCAATGTTGAAACTTGTTATTACCATATAGCTTTTAAGCTTTTTGTACATGCATAATCTGTTTTGTAATTTATTGTTGCTGGTTACGGAACATTTGGTAAAGTCGATTGTGACTGATATCAGAATATTTCTCATCCGTTGCTTGAGTTTATTTTCTACTGGTAATTCTATATACTTGTTCACAGAATGAAAAAGTGATTATTTTATACCATAAAACTAGAGTTAGCGTTTTGACGCGTATATCTCCATCGTTAATACATTATGCACATATCATAGCTAATTTTAGGTTTATGATTGGATGGGATCATGTGGAGATGTCACGTATAAACGAAACAAGTGAACCTGATTCTGATCGTCGTGAAGGAATAGATGCTCTCAAGAAGAAACGACCTGGTGAGCAGAGTAGGTATGTTATTAAACTATGCATTAGATATATTTTTTATGGATATTTCACTGTTTTCTAGATCTTCATCTCCAAGTGTAGTGCCCACCTTATACCCAGTATCAGTTCGACAGCAGTTGGCTCTAATCAAGCAGGTGTCTAACCTTTAGTCTAAGTAAATGGTGCTATTTATAGTGTTTTAAGAGGGGTTTTCGTTTAGATGGAACAACCGTCACCCTCCGGTTCTACTGATGGAGATGGAACCATGCCAACATCAAGAAAACGAGTGTCGCGGGTTAGTGCACTTTTTAAATAGTGTTTAAATTCGTATATTAAAACCTAGTGTGCAGGTTCACAAGAAGAATGATCGTGGAGAAACTCCACTACATGTGGCAGCGCGGAAGGGAGATGGGGCATTGTGTGCGCAGTTATTAGCTGAAGGTTGTTTATATTATCTTGAATCAAGCATGTGTAACTTAGAATTTCGATTATTTGTTATCATATCTTCTTAATTTAGCATATTTTATTATCTGTATTATAGGGGCAGAAGTAAATTGTGGTGATTATGCTGGCTGGACACCTCTACATGAAGCTTGCAGTCATGATCGCTTTACTACCGCTGAAGTGCTAATTGAGTCAGCTGTCTTAATTATTTTAAGGATATATATGTTGTAGCTGTTCATTGGGTTGTTTGGTGGTTAGATTACGCGAAGCAAATGTGTGCATAATTCCTTTGCGCTTATTTACTGCCGTCCTAGTTTTGCGTACACAACTCCTTCCTCTACGTCTCTGTTCCGGTGCCATTTCCGCCCTATCTGTACTCTTGCTATTAGAGTGGACGTGAATGATTCCTGAACAACATCCACCCTTATTTTACGCACATCTTGAAAATGTTTTGAAGTTAAAATTTTTTGATATTCTTCAAATTGGTGCACTATTAAACATTACACAGTCAATTTTTGTAACTATATTCAGGAACGGAGCAGACGTAAATTTATCATCTTTGGATGACGATACACCTCTCCATGACGCTGCAGTGAGCAATAACAAACAAGTAAGTAATACAGAGAAGCGATAAATCATCCAGATTACCTATTTAGTTAGACCACAGTATAATGATTATTATTTGGCTGTGTTTTACAATAAAAATTAAATAAAATACATATATAATCATATGTAATTCTCTTCATTTAGTTAATCTGGTTATTGCTAAAACACGGTGCAGACCGTGACTTACGTAATAAAGCACATAAAAGGGCTATCGACCTTTGTGATGAGGACACTGAAGCCCATTGTCTTCTAGCTAGTGAACATTTGCCAGAGGTTAGATTATATATTTAGTAAATAACTTAACAAGTTATTCATATGACTATGACTAGTTCTAATAATATCTAAGATTAGGATTTTATTATTTTCAAAATTCTGCTTTGATTTTATATGAATATTGTTTATGGTAATAAACTGTAGTGACAATCATAATAGGCACTTTCACCGCTTTTTAATTCCATGATTGGATGTTTATTCTATCTGGAGTATATCCAGTATACTACAAATATGCCACTTATTTATTTCAGAAAATTGTTAGTTGTATAGGACATACTATGTCCATAAATTTTATCTACTCATTATATTATGTGCTTTTTTGTTAGTAATATATACTTATTTTTAACTGTCTATATGCCAGTTGTCTCTTTTAATTTTTTTTTCGAAGTTTTAAGTCTTGTCTTTTAAAGTATTCTTCTTCTGGTTTGGAGGATTATATAGTGTTTATTTGTGGACGGGTAATCTAATTGACTAATAGGAATTAAGAAAAGTTCTATTAATCCTGCAAACCAATAATTAATTAAGATTTTAGGCTTTATAGGTTTTGTTTTTTTTAGTGTTTAAATCTCAGTAGAAATATTTTCAGATAGTTTTTTGTTAAAATTTTAGGGTAATTATTGATAGTTTCCCAGAAGAGTTGGTTGTAATACTATCCTGAGCTGTTTAAAGCTGCATTTGCTTTTTTTCTTAATTAAGTGATTAGATGGCTTTTGTAACATTTTAGGATTTGTATGCGGTTCTAACGTTCATTGATATATCAAATTTACCTAAGAAGAATAAGTATAATCATGGTAATTATATCTTAACTCTAATCAATATTTGCCACTTTTGTTTAAACATGGTTACAGAAATGTCCAGCTGAATCTCCGCCTTATTCTCTTGAATGTACAGTGGGAAATTCTATTCATCAAGATAAAGACGATTCTGATCCTATTTTGTCGACAGAAGATTGTGCTATTCGTTCTTCTGATATGGAATATGAAATGCGGGTATGCACAAACGAGAAAAAGAAAGATCTTAATTATTCAGACTTTTTGTAGGTTCCGATTGATGTGCCTATTTCTGTATTGGTTTCTTCTCCAAATCATTTACAAACAGAAACTGCTTTAGAAAGGGATGGAACAAGTACTGAACAGGTCAAACTTATTCTGTATGTATTCTTAAATTATTGATAGCCCATTTTTTCCTTTTAGGACTTGCTCATGTCTAAATGCAGTGATAATACATCACAAAATGTATTAGTTTCGTCACAGCAAGTATGCAGTCCATGCGATATGCCTTTGACTCAGCATCATTCTGCCGTAGAATTCCTTGATTCACAAACATATGGTGTGTGATTACTATCTATAAGCTTTTTTAGTTTGTGTTTGACACCAAGTATTTTAGATGAAGAAGATCGTTTTGAAGATTCACTATCATCATCAATATCACGTGAAGATCAATCAGACGCACAAAAAGGAATTCAAGAACAATTGGAGATTACTGAAGCTGGACTTTCTCCAGGCCGCGTTACTGTTAAGTCTGGATCACAATCTACGGAAGGTGAGAATATTTTGGATTTTTAAATAATGCATTTTAATAATATATGATAAATAATAAAACATCTATATAAAACTAAAAAAATTAATATTTATAAAAAGTCTATTTTATAGTTATCTTATTCAGAAGCATTAGATCCAACCGCAGACTTAACGCAGGCTGCAGGAGAAGCTGTCCAGATGGATGAAAACCCCAACTGTGAGCAAGTATGTTTCAGTTTCATTAAATTATTTGAAGTACATATGTATAAATTTTGGGTAAAGAACGTGTTTTTCTCACAGGATGCATTTGTTTAGATCTTCTACTGTTATGATAATTAAAAGTGGTTTTACCTACACCCTCATATATTGAGTTTATTATATTCTTCAAAAGGTTTTTTTTTGTTATTGTCATAAAAGTTGAATCCAGCTTTTAGGATGATCCTGTCAGTTGAATTCGAGTAACTTAGGGTAATAAAGCTAGGATAAGTATTTTTTTATTTACCATTATATTCGGAAGTACAGAATTCGATATAAATCCATCTGCAAGTAAGGATCTGCGGACTGTCAAAAAAGGACATTTTGATATATACAGAGTTCGTCTATTGTCCGTTGTATGCATCGAATTCTGTAGTGATTAATTATTACTTGTTTCTGGTGATTCAGATTATTCAGTAATCTAAAAACTCTTCTATGGTAACTCGTGCAAATAAATGATGGGAGTATGTGGAGCTTTTGATATTATATAATAGACCGAATAAGAGAATTTAATGGGAAAAAATATGATCCAAGGATATATTTCATGCTTAAGTACAATGCTGCTTTAGTTAAATGGAATTCAGATGTGTAAATTTTACTGGATTTCCATGATAGGATTTTTTGTAAATACAGTGCATGTCTGGTTTAGTGGGTATAGTAATAGTTACTTATGTCTTAGAAATACCAGTATATTTTTAGGATGAAGAAATTGGAACAGAATCGTGGAGGCAGTCTGATACCCCAGATGCCTTTCATAATTCTGGATCAACTTTATGGAAGACAGAGAGGGCAGGTAGTCAACCTAGGCCTCTTGGGAGTCCAGAGAATACGTATGTTTCCCTAGAAGACATTATTTTCTTACTAGTATACTGTCATTTGCGAGCTATTTTTATTTTTATTCATAAGTACATTTATGGACTTCCTATTTTTTGCTTTATAGAGTATGTGATGGTTAAAATGGGCGGTAATAAATCCAGAAGGCTTTGAAGGACAAATTTAAAAAAATACTTCATAAGGAACTTATTATATTTGTAGGTGCTATTTACAATTGCTGAGTAACTTTTGATTTGATACTATATATATTGTTGTCTAACATGAAATTCGCTGTTACCTTAAATCCCGTTATTTGATGAGGTAATACAGGCATCGTTTGTACAGCCATTTGTGACATTACTGTGTTCCTTCGATTCATCCATCTTGTCATTGATACGGGCATTATCGATGAATGCAATCCGACTCGTCCTCCTGTCTCGCAAAATTCAACCCACAGTCATCTCACATACTCTCCTCGGACCTACTATATATATATAATTCACTGTTTGGTGTTTGAAAGCTACGGTGTTGAGTATATGAGCATCACACTTTTCATAAGCTCAATTAAGTTTAACAAGATAGCCTGAGTCTTATAAAACTCGCTTTGGATTTTAGAGTCACAGTACGTTCTACGAAATAGAGTTTCCGCACCCACGACTTCTCAGATACTTAAGAAAACAAAGTAAAGAGTTAACTTGGATTGAAAATTAACATCGCGTTTTTAAATTCGTGTCTTGCCTTCCAGCACCCTATTCAATGCAGAGTATTGGGGTAATCCATAAGGCATTAGTAAATGTGAAGTATATCTAAATATTTAGATATGACTTTATGGAAGACTCAGAAGAAGCACGTGAGGAATCACGCAGTGAGAGTGAATTTCGAAAAGGTAGAGGTTCTGGACGAGGCAGAGGGCGTGGTCGGCCAAATAGTGGAGGAACTACTCCCAGCGGACAAAATGAGAAGAAAAAGCCAGGGTAATAACTACATAAATTATAGTCTTTTTAAATTTCTCTATGTACAAGTTTATTCGGTCAGACGTGGACGCAATAAACGTGGTCGTTCCGTGGGACTTGGTTCTCGTGTAGTTGAAGCATTGGCTGATGCAGTTATAGCGGCAACGAGCACTGCTGATGATGTGTATGAATTTAAAAGCAGTCCAGAAAGTGAATCTGCATTGGTGGGTACTTTCTAATTTTAAGAGTGGAATATATGTATACATATTTCTAAAATATTACTATTATGGGTTTCGTCGGAGTACGGTAGTCGCGAGGAGAGGGAACGATCCGCTCCTCCTTCTAGTAAACGATTACGACTAACCGAACCACAACTGGAGAGTCAAGGAGGGAGCAATCATTCAGGTAGTTTGAGATGTATTTATGGCAGTATCTCATTTTAAATTCCTCTACAGATTTTCAGTCATGTTGATAATCATAATTTAAAACAATTATAATATTAAAGCAATAGCATATAATTTTTTACTGTCGACATTATTCAAAAGAAGATTAGTATTTGACTTAGTAGGTTATATGGATCTTTTAAGTTACAGAAGATAAATATCTATTATAATAGGGTCTATATGTAACGAATAAGATCGTATCTAAACTCCTCTTAGACTTAAGTTTATAGGTGATGTTGAAATGGATGAAGTTGATGACGAAGAAGAAAATTCGAAGCATAGTGGAATAGGCAGTAGAAAGGTACTTGAAGTTTTAATTGTTATATTTATACTTTTATGTAACATTGATTAGTATGTTTTAGGCTTATGCAGAGTTTTAGCTGTTTTTTTCTCTCCAAAATTTTGCCTTATTTTTACAATGTATAAAATACAATTCAATCATCGAAATATTTTCCCTAGCTTTTTATAACCTTCTGCCATCTCTCAAATATATTTTGGATTCCTTCACGAAAGAGCAGTACCGGCTTGGAAGCAATGAATTCATCGATCCATTTCCGTACGTCGGCTACATCTCGAAAACGCCGTTTAGCTACACGGTTCTGCATCGATGGGAATAATCCGAAGACGTCAAGTCGAGTGAATAAGCCGTATGAGGAAGAACTTCCCAGCCCAAGTTCAAAATGGTCTGCTGAGTACTTAGAACAACATGCGGCCTAGCGTTGTCATGCAGCAAAATGACGCTCCTACTTCTGTGTCCATGAAATGGTCTGTTTTGTTCTATTATGTTGGTCGAATTAATCTATTGATGACCATTCGAGATGCATATGTTGAGACGGCGGCCAATACTGTTTTCGAAGAATTCGAGTGGCACTTACTTTCCGAGCTACAGGATTGTTTCCATCTAATTCAATTCTCTCAAAATGGTTGTCTGATCAACTTTCAGATTTTCATTAAGTTCCTCTTGTGTCTACAACGAATTCTTATTCAGCAAAACTTTTAAAGCATCAGTCTTCGTAGTATTCCAGAGCGTTTTCAGCTGTGTTCGTTAGCTTTGTGAGGTCTTGTAAATTAATAAATCATGACGTATAAATTCTTAATGATAATAATAATACTATACAAAGATAAAAGACGGGTATCTACTTGAATTTTAAACAATTATATTAGAGGGCTTAAAAAAGAGCTACAACTACACCTAATATTTAAGCAATTACTTAGTGTATATTTTAGGTTCCACCTCTGCGCATTTCATTAACTAAGACTCCATCGGAAGAAGATGGCCAGGAAGAACCCTCATCACACCAATTGGCCAGTAGAAAGGCACCACGAGGACGACCAGGAAAAAGACTAGCCAATGCTGATATCGATGAAGCACAGCGTATGACAAGAAGCAAGGTAAGAATCAGTACATTTTTTGAGCTGATATATGGTAAAGCTGAACATTAGGATATCTAGGTTCGCCAAACTGGAAAAGTTTTGGACGAAGGTGATTCTTCGTGGTCTAAGAAGAAACGTGGTCGTGCCGGAACGAATCAAACTCCAGTTGAAGAGGTTATTTATTTAGTTAACGCTTATTTCGAAGCCAGTAAAAAATGAGGATTAAGATATTGCAAATAGGGTACTAATAGTTTTAATCCTTATTTCTAGGTTGAGGAATCACAAGTTGACGAATCACTGATAACACGTGTGTGCGAACCACCTTGTTCCAGCACAAATTTATTTGCTGATGTCACACCTGCTCAGAAACTTCTATTTCTAAATCCTCAACAAGGAATTATATCAATGAAAAAAATGGTTGAGTAGAAATGGATTTGAGAATTCAGAACGATTTTTATTAACAATATTAAATTGTTACAGATGGCTGATCGATGGTTAAATGATATGAAGGAACAGGCTAAGCTTGAAAATGAGTTGCCATCAAAATATTTGCGCCTGTCACTATTTACAGCTGATTATCCTTTGTATAGTTCATCAGAAGAAAGTAGTGAAGATGGGAAAGTAAGTTAATTCTAATAACTTGCCTAAAAGGAAATGTAGTCAGAATCTCTCGATTACAAGATTCCATAGTATGATCCATCAATTTCATCAACTCGTAAATTTTCAAATGTCATTAAAAAAATTCTAGGAAGAAGGAAATATGCCTTTGGTATGCCATGAAATGCAAAGTGTGTGGAGAGAACAACATTCTGAACGGTTACTATTTTTTTTTTAGGTTTTAAGCTCTTAAACAACAAGATAAATCGTTTGTTATATGTAGGTTAAAGAAAAGTTACTCTTGGATTCTAGATGCCGGTTGAGCAAAGTAATGGATATGGAGAAAGTGCGTTTGCGTCTTTGTCTAGAACAAGAATTAGTTCGTTTGGAACTGAGAAGGGATGGCATATCTCCACAAATGTCTGCTGTACGGATATTTCGTGAAAGTGAAATATGCAAGTGAGTAACAATGACGATCAATTTGATTTTAGAACTTCCAAAGTATTATTGTAGTCCACTAGTTTTGGAAGAGTCCCTTTCCGTGCCAAAAACTCTTAATCGGGGAGAGTTTGATGAACGTGTGGAGAAATGTTTAAATGCTTTGTATAAGCGGCAAAAAATGGAAGCAAGTGCACTATTCGCCCAGCAGGTACGATTTAAATGCATAAAATTAATTTTTTTTAAAATTGTAACAGGATTCCTTGACTGTATGTGTTGCAGCGCGACTTTTGGCTTTCTGAAGCCCGTCGACGAGGTCTAGAATTTAAGCCTGAATCTCTGTTGGAGTGCATTCCCATAATTTCTACTGAAAAACTGGTTTTGCACTTTTAGGAAAATTAAGATTATCTATACCCGACCAGCCCTGCTTGGATCTCAACTATATTCGTTATGTATACAGTTTTAAATATTGGTTTTATGAGAATATTGTGATATTAATGCTACATTTCCCTAAATATCACCATGCTTGAATGCTAATAAATTCAGATGAATGTTTTTGTTTTATATTCTAAGGATAAGTACCTGATTGATATCGTGAAATTAATGGTTTTGAGTTATTGCAAGGTTATTCTTAGTTTAATTCTCAGAATGATAGTGGATGTTGCATCGTTGCCATATAGTACTATAGTTTTGCACTGTCTTAAATACCCTGCTAAAGGAGTAGCTGGACTTCTACTAGGAATTAAATGTGGAGAGAAAGTTAAGGTACAATTAAATGCTTTATGAGATTTGACTTTTTATTTTTCGAGATATGATTACAGGTTTCTGCTGCCGTGCCTTTGACGCATGAATCTAGCCCTCTGGCACCTGTACTGGAAGTAGCATTGTCGCTCATTCATGCACGGTACCCAAATATCGTAGGAGTATATTTTTCTAACCAGAACTATAAAGACAAGAGGTAACCAGATTAATTATAAACCACTAATTATTGGACAAGTTCTATATTTCGCTTAATTTTAAAGTTTAGCATAAACCCTTTTATTGGTCGTCTCGCAGAAAGAGTGGCTTCATCATGCGGAAATATGGCTCTAATAGTACAAGTTATTAACTGGCAGCTTAGTGCAGATTGCTCTTCTAACTGTTTATCTGCTCATATCAGGGACGGAGACTCATGGAAGGAAACAAAGTAAACTAGCTTTTGGTAGAATCAACTAAATCAAATTTCATTATTCTTTCTTTATAGGCTAGAGACGCCGAATTCATCCTTGTCTTCACTATCTATGGCCATTCAAACGAAGCTTTATCGACAGCTTATTGATTTTGAAAACCACTTGGATAAGCCCGAATGTGATTTCTATAATACGCATCTTAATAACAAATTGAATCAGCTAGTAGACTAGTGTAGTAAGGTAAAAAGCGGATTAAAATGTCTTGAGGTGTTTAATCCCGGATATGTCGTATTAAAATATTGATTCTACAAGAATTTAATAAAGTTGAGACAGATTGACTTCACACACTTCACGAATTCTTAGAAAACACGTCTGTATCCAGTAGTGATATTTGGAAATCCATAGACAAAGTTATGCACGAAAAAAACATTAGCAAGACTTGAGGTACGAATAATTTATCAACACGCAATAAATTCGTATCAATCTAACGTCTATTCGTATACCCAGGTGTTAATAAGTTGACTCTCATAGTCGTTAATCTCATCAGGTTTAAACCAGTGGGCAATCTCCCTCTGGGCAGAATCAACCGAGTCCGAGCCATGGCATATATTACGCCCAGTCTGGATGCAGAAATCCCCACGAATTGTTCCTGGTGCAGATGCAAGAGGATTAGTTGCTCCTAGCATCGCGCGCCCTTGTTTAACAGCGTCTAAACCCTGCCAGACCATCGCCACAACTGGCCCAGATCCCATGTAGGCTATGAGAGATGGGAAGAACGGCTTATCCTTTAAGTCCTGGTAATGGACCTGAAATACAAAAATGGTAGCACTCTCAAATTCACACATAAAGTCGTCGTTAATACAGCAAATTATTTTGTCTCTTATAACTGACTAATTACCTATTTCTGCTGAAGATACATACCTCTAAATGTTCTTTAGAAGCTGTCATTTGTTTGAGAGCTACCAGTTTATATCCTCGCTCTTCAAAACGCTGAATTATCTTTCCAACAAGCCCCCTGAAAATAATTAGAAATAAATAATTTCTCAATATAAATGAAATATGATGTTAACACTAAGCAGGCCCACTCACCACATTCATTACAATAACAACTATTATTATAGCAAATACCTGTGGACTCCATCGGGTTTAACAGCTATAAATGTTCTCTCGTTGACACCAGACATTTCGCAGGACCGAGCGCAGGTATCTAATCCAAATATAGACACGAAAGTGAGCAACAGCAAAACTACGAAACGAACCATGCATGTAGGAGGTAATAAAGCACCGTATCCCTACTTCTCTTCCGTTCGAGGTTATTTTATCTTCAAAATTTGGCACAATTCCAATCTTAATTATTTTTAAGTGATGCTTAATGGTTAAAGAATTTAGATAAATTTTCAAAGTATTGGGTAGGATTTTTGCTTTTTTTAAAGCTAAAAATATTTGAAGTAATTATTATAAGGATTTTTGTGATGATATGAAATACTGTAGAATATCCATAGTATGGTTTTTTTAGCTATTGCAATTGTGAGTGCATAATACGTAGATCTAAGATAATCATGATCTTTTGATTTTTGCTGAATTTTCTGTATTTTATTATTTAGTATTCTTCTAATGTATTTATAGGCATTATGAAAGAAAAAGAGGGCGCACTCATACTATTCTAAGTTTTAAGTGTTTAATTCAATAGCTATAATATGAATCTTGGTTCTAATATCTATGTAATAATGGATTATTTAGTGCTAAAATTTACTGAGAATGTTTAGGATCTTTAATATATAACTAGTCCAAAGTATTAATCGATAATATTGATTGGTCTGACAAACTGCTGTTTACAATTTCGCAATTTTTACCCTACAAAAACCTATACCATTGATTAGGTCTAGTGTATATTTTACGGTCTAAAATTTTCTTCAGAATTCATATTTCTTTTTATATTGTTTGAAGGATTTATCGTGATTTAACAGTGAGAACTTGATTTTTGTTTGTAAGTTTAGTTTTAGATATGGTGCAGCGACTGATAACTGATCGTCATTAGAAACTCATATGAACCAGACACCAAGCGTGCGTCTTTGCGTAGGCACGAACCGGTTCTAGTATTTGCGCTTCTGTTATAGCGAGGTGTAGTGTCAGAGAAGAAGGCTTCCCACCAGAGACTAAATAAATTATGGGTAGTGATCAGTGAGTTTTATTAATAGTTTAAAAGTTTTTGTGGCGTTTTTTTAAACGTATATTCATCAGGAATCTCCCATCATGTGGTATTTTAAAGAAGTGGACCAATTTTGTAACTGGATGGCAAGATCGATATTTTGAGATCAAAAATGGCAAACTATTTTATTATAAATCTAAAGTTGACCAGTCGGCTGGATGTCGTGGAAGTATCTCTCTCAAGAGTGTAAATATTACGGTTTGTTTATTAAAAAAAATTACCAACAAATTGTCACAAATTGTTTTTCTAATTTATCATGTGACCGGTTATAGGTTGTTTGATTTTATTTCTTTTAGAGCCACGAGTTTGATGAATGCGAGTTTACTGTAAATATTGGGGCGGACCTTATTTGGTATTTGAAGGCAGAAAATTCTCATTCTAAAGACCTTTGGATGAAAGCTATTGCCAGAGATTCTGTAAGGTTATTTTAGTATTAGTCTTTACTATATAGTTAAAGTAACTATTTTATACTTATTTCTTTACATTTAGAACGATTCGGATTACAGTACTACTAGTACAAAGAGTCACTCTCGAAACACTTCACTTTCTTCAGCTGCCTATAACGAAAAATTAGAGGTTAGATTTTTTTGAAACCTGTATTTTTGTTATTGCTAAGTATCTTTTGTAATATATTCACACTATTTTGTTGTATTAGGTGGCAATTCGAGATCGCTTTCCACTTAAAACAATTATTAGAACTAGAAACATCCACCTCATATATTAATTCAGAATGGAGCTAATTTGTCTATGTCTTACATTGCTGAATTGGAGGCCTATCGTACTATATATAGAGATCAAATGATATCACTTCGACGACAACTTGAGCAGTCAGGGATACCACAAACGAAAATACTTGCTATTCATGCTACAAATATAGCCATTCTGGATAACATTGACCAGATTATTGGACTAGTTAAAGCAAGAAAGGTTTGTACGGCAAATTTATATTTCGCGTATATTGTATTGTGGATTACTTCTTAATCTGCATTTTCTAACAGTGTTAATTTTTATATGAAGCGATGATCATACATATTTTTTTATATTTATGCAATAATGTTATATGGTACTTTTAGAATAAGGGCTTCCATATATCTACAGACACTCAATACATACCTAATTTGTCTCCTAAGGAAGTGCTCTCACTTATTCCACCCACTGCATCTAGTTCATTATGTGAAGACACTATTAACAATGTGTCTGCTAACTGTTCAAGATACGACGTGGTTAGCTATAAAGTGTGAAGTTAATTGTTTGTAATTTTACATGTTACTAGTATTATTTTAATGATTTCTTTAAGACTAGTGAATGTGATGAATGGCATGATGCCGACGATCACTCATTATGTAGTATTGAAAATGGTGAGGAAGTAACAGAAAGGTGCAGTACCATAGAATATTGTGATAGTGAACCGATTTCATTATTGGCTTCGCAATCATCTGATAAACCACGTGAATTTACAAGGGTCAGTGTAGTTTATTTTTCATTATTAGCCTAGTATTTATTTAATAATAAGCATCTTTGAAAGGATACTTTATTTTATTCAGCACCTTCCATTCGGTAATTACGACACTGTTGAAATACCGAAAAGCCATCGTTATTTCGACGAAGTGGAAAAATTGGCAATGGACCAGTTAAAGTAAGGTTTTACCTACAACCACCTAAGTCTTTAAAATTGTATTGGTTCACTAAATTAGTACTTACTTTTCATTTCATTGGTATATTGGATTTATTTGTTAGATACGCACTAGCAGGAGTAGAAGATAATATCTGGACGTTGTTCGCTGAAGATGGTGCTATGCGAATGTATACGAGGGAGGTTACCGAGGGTGGATTACCTGTAGATCCCCTTAAAGCGGTTCATACAGTTCATGTAAGCCTAGATGCCGCACCAGTCAAATATTAATTGCCTATATTAGCATTTTTTAGATGTATTTATTTAGTACAGTAACTTTAAAAATGATTAATCTATCTTTGAACGTTTACTTGTAGGGAGTGACAGCTCTTGAATTTATGCATTATTTTTTCGACGCGAAGTACAAGAAGGATTGGGACCATACATTAGATGCAATGAATATTGTTGAGCAAATAAGCCATGATACTATTATTTTACATCAGAAACATAAAACAGTTAGTTTAGTATTACTGTTAATACATAAACATTTGGCGTTTTTTGTTTATATAATATTTTTCTGTTGTGAAATTTTCTGTATTTAGGTGTGGCCCGCGGCTCCTCGTGAGTCGTTGTTTGTGTCGCATATCAGACGAGTTGATATGTTTAAAAGTAAAGGATCACATGATCTTTACATTGTATGCAATAAGGATGTTGAACGTGATGATGTGCCTGTTAGTGGATCCTTTTCTCCTCAAATCTATCTTCAATCTCAAAATTATTTAAATTTTTAGCTTGGTTCTTCTTCAAGTGTACGGGTAGGTCTGACAGTGTCTATGATATGTGAGACTGTTGTTCATGGAAATAAACCTCTTTATGAACTTACACGGAGTGATGTACAATGCAACATCATATATGTTTCACAAGGTACGTTTTCCATTATTTACTTCCTAATTTAATTTTAAATTAATTCCCCATAGATTGACCACTAATATTTACATTTTAGTTCATCCAGGTGGATGGGTTCCAACTGCAGCATTACGCCATGTCTATAAGAAAGAATATCCAAAGTTTCTAAGAACATTTACAGATTATGTTTTGAAAAACGTCGGAAATAATCAGGTTGTTATTTAATCATGATTTTTGTTTGAAGATTGCTATGTTTTAACTATGCTATTACTAGATGACTAGACGTAAATCTTTGTTCTAGCCGTTTTTTAATGTTCATGTCTTGCTTTATATGAATATATTTGGGCCCTTATACCTAATATTCTGTGATGTTTCTTCAAAGCGATTAGTAAGTTTGGGGTGCTTACACTATGCTATTAGCTTCTGTCGATTTGTATATATTTGACATTACATATTCAGCTAAAATATTATTAGATTCTTTTCTAGTTCTATTGTTTATCTGCGTAACTAAGATATCTCTTCAGTTGAGTTGGTTTCTAGTGGTGTGGCAGGTTGTCCACTTTGATTATTAAGATTGTTAGGTAATTTGATTGTAGAAAAACCAATTTTCGCATATTAAATGATTACCAAAATTATATCAGTTAAATTTTAAAGGAATGACTATACCTTTATTATATTTAATAGTGACTAATGAATTATCCATTGTACTAATTCATAAACATTCTCATTAAGTAGAACTCCCTAAATCAACTGGTTAGCACTGTAAATCTAATTTTTGTGTATAATTTTAAGGCACTTCACATTAAATGGGCATTGCCCGTGGTTATTTTCGATTGCTCATATACTTTTTACGTTGTGGATGGTGCAAAACAGTAATTTTATTAATCTTCATCTTTCTAATTTTACTGGAGGAGACATATAATGGAGCAGGCTACATAGCGATTATGAATAGATACAATAACGAACTAATAATACCAATCACTGCTAAAAGAAAAGGTAATTTTCTTGCAGTTTAATTGCTGTGAGAATTTCATCGTATCCTCTGATACCGTTTTTTCCAGAGCCCTTAATCTCTATTGGAATAGTTGTAATGCTAAAAAAATTTGATCATGAACAGTACAGTCAAGCTCAAAACACTATTGAATGCTATGCAAGATATCACCATTATAACCTGTATATAATTGATATTTCCACTAATACCACTTTTTCTCAGTGGTGTCCCCAAAATGATGTGAGTTTGATTTCTTAATATTCCTGAGAACTATATGTACCAGCTTTATTTTAGTTCATGTTCCATCGTCACTGTGTACTCTCACATTTGCTAGAAAAGTGGCCGGATAATTGGTTTTTGTTTCTTGATGCAGATATGGCTATAATTAACCCTAATCGTCTTATTGAGGAATATATTCCTACTAATCCTAATAAACATATTGTTTTTTACAATAGGATTTTCAATCATGAAATTATGGCTGGTTCATATCTTGTTAGGTGAATTTATCACAATCCGAGTAATATGTGCATCAGTTATTATTGTTTATTTTCAGAAACACAAATTATTCTAGCAATTTCCTTCGGTTCTGGGGAGACTATGAGCACAAACTACCAAATAGTTTTCATGGAACAGACAATGGGGCTATTCATGTAAGTTTTACTTATTGCTAATATTTTATGGCATAATCATAGAATTAGTCTTTGGTTTCATTTTGCTGTGTTATCATGTTGATTAACTTACAACAGCTAAAAATTTTTTTACAAATGCACAGGAAAGTATTCAAGCTTGTATCGTTTGTATATTTTTGCACATATAGTTTTCAAAATTATTGCGCAAATTTCAAAAGGTATCTCTAGAATTACTTCAAAACGAAAAGTTGAATTTTAATGTGCTTTGATATGTTGCGAAATTATTTACTCTGAGTTTTTTCGAAGGTTTTTTAAAAAATTCTTCGATTGGTACAGAATTCATTAAAAAGGCTGACTTTGCTTTATCTAGTGGAGTGAATTATTCTTTTCATAATAATTTTTATTACCATCAATTACTTATTATAATCATAGGACAATGGATAGGAACTGTGTTTTTTTAAAGCAGGGTCTAGATATCTGCATTATAGAATTGTTTAATGTGAACAATTTGATTGTATTCGATGTATTTTCTCCAGTTTTTTCTGTTTGTTTCCTGTTTTCTTCCAGCTTATCCGAATGAACTACTTTTGAGCCTTATCGAGCAATTATTAAATTGGTAACAGTATTTGCATTCATCCTCATTATTTATTAATATAAAGTGGACGTGTGCTTATCCGTCTGAAACGACCATAAGAAAAGAATATTAACGGTCTTTTTTTTTGACCTAAAAGAGAGGATTATCCAGTTAGTTATTTATCAATTGTTGCATGTTTCCTTGCTTTCTGTTTACAGTGCTATTTAGAGTGCAATCGTGGAATTTGCTTTACCATCTAGAGACAATGATCGATTTATATGCGAAAAGTACTGGAAGTCTTCTATGTAAGTTTTATTAAGATAATTTTTATATTATAATATCTTTTTTCATAAGAAATATTTTAAAAAATTAAATCGAAACCAATTTTAGTGATTATTATACGTTATCGATATATGAAGTATGTATACAACTGATACTAGCGTCTAGTTCTCTTCTTCATATCGAAATTCTCCCTAAAGTTAGTTGAAGAATTATCTAGCTATCTATTGAATATAATTCTTAATTTATAGATTTACAACTGTAGAGTTTCTTAGTAAAATATTTTTCACTAGTTAGCTGAACTAATATTTTCGGCTGGAAATTACCTTTGTTTCAAAGCAATGATTTGTTATATTGTTTCTCTTGGTATTCCTGTTTTTTTTTCAAGTGATGATTTTTTTTCTGTAATAGTGCATATTTTTCACATTAGTATTGCTTATTTTTATTAAACTTTCAGCATGTCGGAAACTTTTGAATAGTAGGTCTTTTGAGACATCAAACGAGTCTAATTCTAATAATTAAGTCATTTTAGAAACCAAACGTCAACCTGTAGTTATTAAAAAATAAATTTAACGATTATGGCATAGGTGCCTGAAATAAACCTAAAAGCAAATTTCTTTTAATACCTCCTATTATAAGGCGATTTTCGTGTTGGATTTATATAAATTCTTCAAGAGTTAAATATTTATGAAGAATATAGTATAAGTTGCATCAAACATCTTGAGCATTTGTCTGGTATGTTACATTTTCCACCAAGTAAAAGTAATATTTAGTATAATAATTAGAACGAATGAATCGTTGATTTTATTTCATAAAGGGTAGGGTCTCATGGGCGAGAGATGGTTGGCTTACGAACTCAGCATGGAGTAAAAAAGATTTTATCTTGCATGGATGGCAGAAAAGGTACAACAGATATGCTTTGTAATTATTATTTTGAAAAAATTTTTTAAACTGATATTTATTGCTAAGAATAGATTCTCCATATTTTCAGTATTTAGTACTATGTATTGCTAATAGTCTTAGGTATTTGATTCTGGTCACAAATTTCCCAGACTTACTGCAGAAGGCGCGATAAAATGGGCTTCGCTCGGTGGCACACTCCCTTCGTCGAACATTCTGTTCAAACAAATCTCTGCGAATTTGCCCAAGCAAGTTATAACTGGAGGTAGTAAAGCAATATTTTAATAGCAAAATAAGTGTAGTATGTGATTTGATTTTCAGGTATAAGGATACTTTTCTCTGGTCAGATATTGCAGTCGACAAGGCTATTTTCTCAGTTATTAATAAAGTGGATTATGATTTTAAATCAATTCATCTTAAACTTCAACGGGAAAATATTAAATTGTAATTAACATTATACAGGGTCCGTCAGAAGTTCTGATACAGAATTCAAGTGCTGCTAAATTAGCATATATGACGTAGCAACTCGCTGTGCTAATGAATATGCGTTACTTAAAGCCTCCTTGTAGCATGTTTGAAATTTCATTAAATTATCTCGTCTCTGAACTGTTAGATGGGGTCCAAAGCTCTACGAACTGCCACCATCCACCTGGATGAGCAGTGAGAGAAAAACATGAACTGGGACTCCACCCATATAAGATCCGTCGAACTCATACGGTGATGGAGAAAATGAAAGCCAATTGTCACGAAAAAGCGAAGGAACTTCTAAACGTCGTTCATCCGTGCCGCGCTTCGAATGTGCTCTTCACTGATGAATGCGAAATACTACCAAGACGGAATTCTTTTGAAGGTGGTCGTTCCCTGCGCTTCAAAACGTCTCGGGCACCCGCCCATGGACCCAAAACAACTTCTGAGGTGTGCCACAGCAATTTCCAAACTTTTGGGGCAAGGAGATTTGGCCACAAAATTCACTTGATCTGAACCCGATAGACTTTTAAATTTGATTACCGTTGGAGAACAAGCTAAGTAGAACATCCTATAGAAATTTGCCTCTTAAAGCAGCTTTAGTCAAATGTTGGGACGAAATTAGTCAAGACAAGTCACGAGTAACTTCGAGAGGCGTCTACAAGCTTGTATAGCCGTTAAAGGAGGGAACTTCGAACACCTACTGGATTAAGTTATTGTTAGGTGCTTCATGCATGTCCAGATAAATTTTCATGTCAAATACCGTCTTTATTACAAAATTATGCGACTTGATCTCTGTATCAGAACTTTTCGCGTACC
>JAJAVP010000097.1:291665-308095 GCA_020740425.3 Heterorhabditis indica
GCATGTCCAGATAAATTTTCATGTCAAATACCGTCTTTATTACAAAATTATGCGACTTGATCTCTGTATCAGAACTTTTCGCGTACCCTGTAGTGTCAGTTCTAATCACCTTTTATAGGAATCATGAGACAAATTATTAGGTCTATAGGTGAACTGTTATGTGTAAATTAGTACTAACATCTATTGAAAGTAAGTTATAGTTTGTTAATAATTGCATAAGTTTTTATTTGATGTTCGCTTAAAATGTTAGATGTCTAAAAAGAAGCCCAGCATAATTGTGAATATGAGTGATGTTTTATCTCAAATTTAATGTAAGCAAATATTCAGGTTGTTGTTAAATTCTAGTCTTTCATTGTATTCGAATTCCAATCCCAAATAAATGGAGTTAGTATTTGTGCTGTTTTATATTTATTCGCCGTGTAGAAGTCTGTTACAAGCATATACAGTATCCAATACCTTTATTATAGGGGTATTATTGTATGCCGCATATAGGACCTAAATGCAATATTAACGGTGTTCCGTAACTATACGTTGGTTTCTGAGCTTATTAATCAGTGCTCCTTAAAAAATGTATATTTTCGTGTTAGGATTACATGGGTCCTTTTGATGGAATTTTCGCTTTCAAAAAGGCTATATATATATATATATATATATTCTGGCACTGATTTTATTATAAGATATCCAAAGTATTTTTGTTACTTAAAATATGCGAACTAATTAAGTATATAGGATTCCACATTTTTAATGTAAAATCTTGGAACTAATACTATAGATATTATGTGACTAATTCATATTTAGTTTTGATCAATAATGCTAGTTTATAGTCATACGTAAGTAATGAATTGTATTAAAGATAGTTATTCCGATGTCAAATACTGTTGCTGTAGATGTGACGGATGACATAGTGGATAACGCCAGATCTCAGAAATTTCAGGTGGGGAAAAGCAAATATTATCGAATAACAGTCGAATAGTTTGGTTCATATCAGACGAGCGCATTTCTGCTTATTGTATTTGCAAAAAAAACCGAATAAGGTATTCTAAGATGGTTATGCTTTGATGATTTTAAGAACGTAATCCTGAGTGGGTTTAAACTACTAATATATGAAATATAATTGATTTTATATCTGAAATATTGCGTCTGATTTTATCTTCATTTTTATTTGAGAATAATTTATTTTCTTGATTATCGTATTGTATGTAATTACTTGAGTCATGGGTTTATGGATATCTACTTAAACAGAACAATGTACCTTATTTCATTTTTATGACCTGGGGTGAGTCTATTTTATTACTATATATGAATATATCACAGGTACCTGATTTTGTTGAGATAAAGAACGAAGCTTGTCAGTATGGTGATCCACATAGGTTCCTCGTTCAGTTTTTAATGAAACATTGTGAAATCACTGTAGGTTGAAGTTTTTTTTAATGAAAAGTCCTGAATTTATAATGCTTATATTATTCATTTCAGAAGAAAACATTCTACATTGCGTTTATTCGATATTTTGTAACTACTGTTCTTAATAGTAAGTTTATTTTTTACTTCGTATTTTGTTTGGAAATTACCAAGTGATAACAACTCTAATTGTATACTCATTCAAATTTGTTACTTGGCATCTATTTTTTTATTATGAATTTTTGAAAATGTACTAACTACTCGCTTTTCACAAGAATTTTGAATTATAGGAGACTACAGTGTTATTTCGAAAATTCAGGCCACTTCTTCTGAGTTGGATTTACTAGTTAATTCACTCATTGAGATTCTTAACGAAAAAATTAGTGTGGTAAGCATTTAAATAGTTTTCATAAAATAATGTTATACGTATTTATTTATACTTTAGCTTGGATTACGTGTTGTGTTGATGGAAAGAGAAGAAAATGGCACAGAGGTTATAATTTTATTAAGCGAGAGACAGTATTCAGATGCAATGTTGGGCGCATCAGGCTACACGTATGTTTAACGTTATCTTCTCTTTGAGTTCACGACTAGTATAGTTTATTTTAGTTCTGATGAAGTCTTTCTACTAACTTGTTATATAACTGAGATGCTGAAGGGTGATGGATGTGTTTCTTATTCTTGGGCTCTTCAAGCTGCTAGGGACCTTCCCAATCCGCTTACTCAAGCAAAAGCTCAATCATTTATGGAGAAGCTTGAGAGTGAGAAGTGGATCACCATGGTAAGGATGAAATTTATTAGTTTTTTTCTATTTACATATTTCTTCCATTGGTGATTTTCATTTCGTGAGTTTTTTTGTTATTTAGATAGATGGTGATTTGTGGTTGGAACCTCGTGCAATTGCTGAACTTGAACCGTTGCTCCGTACTAAGTACAACTCTCCAGTTTGTCCCATTTGTCAAAAAATTGTTATCAGGTAGGATGTTTATAGGTTTTATATATAACAAAAATAATATAAAATTAATTAGTTTTATAGACACTACTTTTGTTTGTATTATTAGTTTATTTCCTTTCCATTTGGATGTTAATTGTGTAAAACAATAAAGTTTGTTCATTTCAGAAAATCTTCAGCTGTTAGTTGTGAAAATTGTGCTTCTTATATTCACTTGACTTGTTGTAAAAAGTATGGTTTTCGAAATTATATTTTTACCAGTAGTACTCTTTATGGTCACCTAATTTTTTTAATCGTTACGATATTTTATAGGGACTTAATTTATATTTCACATATCTTTAAATGTATTTAATATGCTTAGGTTAGCAACACTTACTGCACATGATGAGGTGGAGTGTCCTGGATTACGAACTTTAGGCTGTAAGGAGAAATTTTCAAAGATTAGACTGGAAAATGGGGTACTTCCAGCACAGCCTAATGTGGTAAGTAACCAAAGCTAGATGTTTATGTCTAAGCTTTTTTTTTTAAATAATATTATTCTTCTGAATGGAGAATTAATTGTGAGTCTGGTTATATGATGTTACTTAAATATTTTGCTTTTGGTGCTTTACATATCATTCCAAAATTATAATAATTAATTACAAACTATTTTATCTGTAATTTTAAAATTTATTTTAGACTCAGAAGAGTGTTCGTAAGCGCACAGTTCATATGGATAGTAATTTGGAAGGTGATGATATGTGCTATGAAGAAGGACGAAGACCCGGTAGACTGAGGAAAATATAGATTTAAATAAAAGAAATAAATTTTGTAACAGGGTGAGATTAGTAGATTGAGATTTTGTGGGTACTCATCTTTTGGTTTTATCCAATTCTTATGGCATTTTGCTCAGACACTAACGGTTATAGTATAATTCATAATTAATTTGCTTAGTATATAGAATATTGCTGTTTTCATTGAAGACATTTCTAATTTGGCAACCAGTTCATGTGTTTTCTATATTTATAAATTTTTGTACTGCTTATATAAATATGACCAATGTGGCACCTTTTCATGTGGAATTAATGAATTTATAGCTTGTTTTCTTATTTTTATTATGTACTTGTTGTAATTATTAATCCTAAAAACTGTTAATTTCTTTCTAAATATTAAATGTATTTAGGTCTCTTCAATTATTTATTTTTGAAATGGTATGTGACCAAATCATTTCTTGTTTGGTTCATATATTAAGTTGCTATCTATTCGGTTCTAGTGTGAAGTATGAGTGATTCTGTAATACCAATGGTATGCACGCAAGTAGCAGAATCATTATTGAGCATATTCACCATAGGTCCCCCTTCTCTTAGAGATGAAGCATTCCAATTAATGAGTAAGTTATAACCAGATATGAAGTCCATGTGATAGGTGTATGATTTAAAAGCTTTTTACAGATGTCCAAAATAGTTCTGAATTTGCTAGGGATGTAGAGATCGCCATTCATAAATTTTTCAAGGGAAATTCTAGGTATTCATAAGATTTTCATTCTTATATTGTCAGCATAGTTCATATATACAGTTTGTAGGAAGAGCCCGTCCATGGGTCTGTCATATCCAGTGTCTTCCGTGGCATCATTGACGCAGATTGATGTAAGTAGTTTATTATCATTATTTACATTAATAAGATATTTTGTTCTTTCAGCTATTTTCTGAGAACGACCTTTTTTCGGATTCTAGTATCAGTGCATTTTCTGACGATGAATTTTCTCCTAATGAAAGTGATATAGCTTCAACAGTTAGTAAATACAAAAAAATGTATTAAGTTAGCAAATTACGATATACATATTTGATCTACATAGTCGTTTGATTTGAGGTAAATTTGCCAACTACATTATCAGAATATTTTTATCCAGATTCTACCGACATATCAAAGTAGTTTGTTTTCACCCTCTCGTGTTTCAAAGTCATCACCAAATTGGTCCCAGGAGGTTCACTATTGCTATTTTTTCTAAGCTAAATTTATTGCCATTATATTTTGCTATTTAGGAAAACCAGCCGCTTGTATCTTATGTAGAATGGTCGCAAGAATCAGATTGAATTCATTGGTTTAAATCTCTAAAATAAACTTTCGTAGAATTTTCAGCCAATACTAAAGTGCATTATGATCAAGGTGATGCATTTCTGTACATTTAGTTTAATTTTAATAGTAGTTAGTTAGATCACAGCTAATTGCTTGTTAATGTAAATCACTATACTTCTTTTCAGAGAACGTGATTGAGGACCTTTGAATGAATGGAAGTCTTCATTATGTTTTATTAATGTTCTCACGTGTATTAGACCCACACCTTAACGTTGTCAAAGTATTTTACGATGTAGTATTATGAAGAATCAAATTCGTTCTCTCTTATTTTATATTTGTTTGCAATGCGCTTTACTTGCGTCAATACCTGTTTTAGTCCTGTTCTGGTCTGTCCTTGTCTTTTCCTTATCGCTATTCATTTGTGTGTATCTTTCGGGCATTGATTTATTTTGTTTTTCAGTTGTGTTACTAGACAACTCATAATTGCTTGCATTTGCTTTATCAGATTCCGTCTTAGAATTTCTCTATTTGTCTTTAGCCGCCGATGGCGAGCCTCAACTTGCCCGATAATATGGTGGAGGGCTCTATGGGTGGTCCCATCATATCGGATCGTCAAAATGGTCGTGTATTGGCTATTGCTGGCTGCACTAACTCTGGGAAAACGACTATTGCTAACCTTCTTACAAATATGGTTTGTTGTATTCTATAAGTTTTCTAAGCATATTCTAGTAGCATTATTTTTGATTTTCAGTTTTCTGAGGAAGGCGCAACTGTTGAGATTGTGCACCAGGATGATTACTATCTTGATAAGGACAAGGTTTATATATTTTTTATTCTTTGTTTCCGAATATAGTCAGTATTCTTGAAAAAAGAATTTTATGTGGAAAAACTGTGGCGCAAAAATGGAGGCGGTACATCAAGTTTCTACTATAATTATGATTGTGCATCCGCCGTCGATGCTCAAAAGTTGTACGAGAATATTAAATTAGTAAGTATTATTGTTATTTATTGTAATAGTATATAAAATGAATACATGTTGGTATTTTTAGAGATTCTTTTAGGCATGTTCACGCAGTAATTATGTTATTGTTGAAGGAAATATGATAACTGAGTGGACAGAAATACTCGATCTTTGCGATAGAGTAATATTTCTCACTCTTAATCAAGTGAGTTTAACGATCTATGCTGTTATTTATAAATTCTAGTCATACTATATTTGTTTCATAGGAGACATGTCGCCGCCGTCGCGCTTTGAGATGCTACGATCCACCAGATGTAGATGGGTATTTTGATGAAGTTGTATGGCCGGCCTATCAAAGGCATTTACAGAAAGCACTTGCTATCGCACGAGAAGATAGGAGAATATCTTTTTTGGATGTCTCCAGTGACTCAGATCAGCCTGATGAGGATTTAATGTTGTCGGTATGTAACCTTTTATTTCACCTTTTTTGTTTTTCTTTATTTTCATGTATGATTTAAGATTTAATTCTTAGCTCATCCATTCATTCTCTGATGATGTGATTCGTATTTGTTTTGAACCTCTAGACGTTGGAGAGGCGGTGAAGCTAATAAACAGGTAATTTTTAGGAGCAGTTATGTTTAAATACTAGTTCTGATCTTAGAAATGTTTAGTCCATCGTGTGGAGCTACATCAGTGTTCGTAGGCACCACACGAGATACTTTTAATGGTCGTAGAGTGGTTCGATTGGATTATGAAAGCTATGATGAAATGGCATATAAGGTCAGCAGTTGTTGTAAGCCATCAATATTTGTGAGTCATTTGCATGCATTATAGGAGTTACGGAAGCTTTGTACTTTAATTCGATCGACGTACCCATCAGTCGAGCGCGTCGTAGTGTTACATAGGTCTGGTTTGTTATTGCAATTGAACTGCATATATTGTTTATGTTATTCTTCAGAATAGGTGAAGTAGCAGTTGGTGAGACATCAGTGATCATTGCAACTGCATCACCACACAGGAAAGACGCATTACATGCGACGGAGATGGCCATTGATGAGCTAAAGAGGACGGTACCTATATGGAAGAAGGTAAGTTTTTGCTAATCAACCGAATATTATGCTGCTGGATGCTTTTCAATACAGGAGGTTTATGAAGACGGTGGCTGTTCTTGGAAGGAAAATGGCGAATGGAATGCAGGTGGCCGACAAGGCGGATCTACTGAAGAAAAAAGTTTCGCCCAAGCGAACAGGTAATATCACACTTCGATTGCTAGTAATTTGAGTTCAATTAATGCTGCTCAATAGTTTTCTTAAGAACTCGTGACGCCAATAGAAAAGTATTTTGGCTCCGACAGATGGTCAGACAAATGAAGTCATCATGACGTCTAGCCAGTACTCTGTAACCCATCATCTGGTATACTGATGGCAAAATACTTTCATCCTGTTTAAATATCGCATCTTATGCGGGTCCTGTTAGAATAACGAAAACCATTTCAGTATCTTGCTCACGTTAAATCAAGCAACTTTTCTGTAATAATTGCAAAGGCTACGGGGTAGTTACTCAGTTTGTGGATTTTCTGGGACCATTACTTTTGGATTGTTTTTTACCTTCTGCAATAATATTTAATCAACTTATAATACCTGCTAAGGGCGGTGCCCCGTGCTGTTTCTATGGTCCGCGCTTTAGAATGTCCTGGAGTTATGTTACTTAATTGTTCTCTGTTAATGTAATTTTTCATTGACCATTATCGT
Source organism: Heterorhabditis indica (assembly GCA_020740425.3). Classification (NCBI taxonomy): domain Eukaryota; kingdom Metazoa; phylum Nematoda; class Chromadorea; order Rhabditida; family Heterorhabditidae; genus Heterorhabditis; species Heterorhabditis indica. Next base: position 298,783 of record JAJAVP010000097.1, read on the forward strand.
GTACTTCAGTTCCTTCTACAGTTCTCACTCTTACTATATCTGGGTCTATGTTAGGTAATCGTTCCTATAGTTGAATTACTGGAGACTACTTACCGATTCGAAATTGTCACATTCCAATTAGCAATAAAGTGATGAGATTAGGGTTTTCAAAACATTGAACTATGCGTTATTAAAACTCATTTAATATTGAATAAACATAATATATACATAGATGGTGTAGTAATAGGTAATACACAATGCTTATCACCCGACTGGTTTTTGTACTTTTTAAAAGGCAAGTCACAGAATCGTGAAGCTGACAGAAGTACTAAGATTGCCTTTTAAATGTCACCTTAATCCCGTATTATAAGGGAATTAAATTATATAGGAATTTTTAAAATGGAACTATAGTGGTTCAGCAATACGTCTGAATGCTGGAATGCATACTTGTACTGTTTAGTCTGGAGCTACTATTCATACTGGAAAATGCATCGATACGAGACGAAAGAGGAGAAGGCGAGGGTTTGGTAGAGGATCTGACAATTTTAAAATTATCAAGATCTTCAATAGCGAAATTGCAAACATTGGCTCACAGTGATCGTGTCAGCACAAGATTAAATACTGCTCCTGTTGCTAGGCCAAGGCAGAAAAGAAAAACTGCAGATAGAGGCACTATAATTAATTCTTAACATCCTAGTAGTGTTACTGCGTAACCCTTATAATAATAATACTCAAAAGTACTGAGAAAATACTCGCCCCATTCAGTACGATCAATCACCTCCTTTTGAAATACCTCTGTTTGGCATGGCCGTTGAGTTTGCGTTTCACAAAGGCATGTCATTTCTAAACGAATGTAGATTAAAATTTCCTATAAAAAATACTAGTTTCCTCACTCACTTTGCTCAATTGGTCTCGGTGTTGTTGCTGGAGTCTCTGGACATTTCCTTAGTTCTTGATTAAGATATTGTCGACGACTACAAAATATTGTTCAAGTTAAACTACTGGAAAATATAGTTATTAAAAGGCTATATGGACGAACTGAAGGTTTTGGCCGATAATAACACATTCTGCTCCATGATTTATCCAAGCACATTCAGGATCGCCCAACGAAAGACACTGTGAGCAAGAAGAAGTATGGGCGCAAGCTGATGATGGTAGGCGAATGACCTAAAAAACAAGATTCAGCCTCTGAAGTATAGAAAAATACTGTATCTGATCTTGTGTTGTTAATTAGAGATTAATAAAGCTTTTTCTACCTACCTTACTACTAGTTAATACTACTAGTGAAGTGGCTAGTTGTTGGTTTGGTAACTGCTCGCTATGTAATGATATTGATTGTATTGGTGAGGATGGCTGTAAGTTACTAATACATCACTTTCTTTCTCTTCAGCCAAAATATATGATGAATATACCTGTACTACTTGAAAAGTTGCTACATGAAATGCTGTTGTTTGTTCCTCATCTTGCACGACTTTAAAAATTCTGCCTTGGTCTGTGGCAATAAACAGAACAGTATTGCGGCGTCCGAACAAATCTAACAGTACATATATTTTGGTTTTATAGAACAATACCACTTGTATACAACTGGTTGATTATGACATTTCACCTATCACATTTTCCTGTACAAGAATAAATTGGAAACGATCTTGTCCGTAATGGACGAATATAGGTGCTGCATTGATCCCTGAAATGTGGGAACAAAATTATATGATATTGTTCATTGTTAATGCTTCAATTCATTCTGGAACAATGTAATAGCAAGCATAATTAATTTTGTTAAATTTTTAAATGGTATATACAGGGTGGGTGAAGAAGAAGGACCGGTTTTACAAGCTTAACGGCATTCTTCATACTCAACATAAGTTGTCGCTTAAAGGTGCNGAAAGCTTGAAAGTCAAGCATCTCGGCTGTGTTAACCTCATTAGCATATCTCGTACGTGAAAGTCACAATAATCAAATTTCGTGAGATCATCGATTTTCTTCTTTTCACACATTCAGTTTATTTCGTCTCGAGTTTATGATCACTTGGAGAGCATATATTTTCTAACGAGAGTAGCTTCTATTTATCCGATCCTTATAACAGTAGAAATGCTGTTATTTATGAAGAGTGGTACAAAAAGAATATCGTTGCCAACAGAGTGAGTGTGATGGGAAGAGATTTTTCTCAAAGTGTGATGATGAATGTAGGAATCAATTTTAATGGTAAAACAACCATGCATTTTGTGGAGCTTGGAGTAAAGATTAACTCCACATATTACACAAATGTCCCTCTCAAGGACTGTCTCCTTCCTAACTTCAGATTCTCGTATTCATCAGGATTCATTTTTATGCACGATTCTGCCCATCCCACACAGTCAAAAAGCTATGGATTACCTCATGACATCGTGGTCACTAATTCCGATGTTTTTGAAGACAACAAATAATAGGAGCATCAAGTCCATAAATACCGTTAACTATGGAATTCTTCACGAAATAAGTGCGTGATTTATAACCATAAGTCACTGGCCTTTGAATCCACCTGATTTGAATCCGCATGATTACAGATTATGGGCATGACTTGAGCCTCGAATTTATTCCAAAGGTTTAACTCTATTCCGGTGATGTGCAAAATTGCTCAGAATTAAAGGAAGAACCCGGATGGTTATGGCCGCGGAAGGAGGATATGTACAATTACAATACAACAAAATTTAAATTTATAGCAAAAAACATTCTACATTTTTTCACGGGGCATATTAAACACCACTTGCAGTTATTAAAGTCGCGAAAACTCGAGACGAAATAAACTGAATGTGTGAAAAGAAGAAAATCGATGTTCTCACGAAATTTGATTATTGTGACTTTCACGTACGAGATATGCTAATGAGGTTAACACAGCCGAGATGCTTGACTTTCAAGCTTTCNGCACCTTTAAGCGACAACTTATGTTGAGTATGAAGAATGCCGTTAAGCTTGTAAAACCGGTCCTTCTTCTTCACCCACCCTGTATATGTAATGCTATGAATCTTCCAGAAACGAGAATTAAAATGAATATCTTGGACCTTAACTGTTTAATTATACTATTAAACTCACTTTTCTGTATTAACGGATTGCTCCTAATAAATATGTGTTCATAAGTGCCTATAGCTCTAGGGCATGTGCTTACTCGGCTGTTATTGAAAACCGCGCCCATTTGGCGGGAAATTGTAGCTCTTGAGTACATGCAAACTGCAGAGGCACCAAGACCAGCAAGTTGTGATCGGAAGGCACCGAAAAAAGAACGAGTAGAAGGAGAGACAGAAGCCAACTGAAATATTTATAAAATAATAGTTTCCTTTACTTTTCTTGGTCTCTAAATGTAGAAAAAACTATTGACATTCGATTCCCAGTACGTTTTAAAATTATTTTATCAATATACCTGATTAAAATATAGAGTGTCTTGATCCTTTTCCTCTATGTAACAATCCAATTTTGCTTTCACAAATGATGTCCATTCATTTTGATGTTTTCCTCTGAAAATAATGCCAGTAGTTATCCGTGTGCTTCATAGTCTTAAAAATATAAACCAGTTTAGTACTCAGTAACACTTTAATGGCCTTAAAATTATTACTATTGAGGTAGAATAAAAAGATTCTGTCACTCATTTTCTATTTCACTCACTGTCCACCAGGATCATAACGACAAACACGACCAACGCGAGCTACTCTACGTAAACCACAACCTTCTGATTCCGAAGGAGGTTCAGAAAAGAATGAGAGTATCTCCTGTTAATTAAAATTTTTGTTACTGAATAAATAATATCGTTAAGCAGTAACACACTACGTACATGGCCATTTTCCATAAGGCTAACAAATTGGGCTCCTTCAAATTGACGCTCGCCACGATCGGTCCGAAGTATGTCGTTCGTACCTGCACGAAGAGTATCCTTGCGCAAAATTAGAGGCTCAGGTGAAGAATAATGTGGAGCTGTAATTTGCAACTAATATATATTATTTAATACACTCAGGATCCTAATTTACCATTGGCAGTGTAAAGAAAGTTGGTTGCATATACAAAAGGTGCTTTGACATCCTGAGCAAAGGGTGCTAATCCGTTTCCAGCAAACGTCCTTTGCACACCTATAACGACTTCATAATGATTAATTAAGTATAAAACTATCTTAGGAAATATTTATATGCTAATATAAGAAATAATTCTATTAAACACTTGCATTCCATCACACTATTCACTGGGGACTCACCCTCAGTATTATAAAAAAATTCTGCACAAGTGGGATGAAGACCATGAGTACCGCATAAAACAAATCCTCTCCCCGATGGATAAAATGTCCGTATAAAATTGTCACATGAATTCTATAAATACTTGGTGATTTTAATTAAATGCGCAAACTTGTAAACTTTGTAGAGAATAACATAAACAAAAATCTGAAAACGCAATTTTCTGAATTTATCTAATTAGACTAACGAGGGAAGTTGTCTTCTTGGCACAATCAGAGCGATCGTCAGGTGCAGTAGGCCAACTAATCTTACGCAAGATGGAAATATCGTGAATACTTAAATTGAAAGCCGCATTCCTGGAAATTGCCACCAAAATGTCTCGCAAGTACTGAAGACCACCTCTATCTACATCATTAATTATTTTACTAAAAAGTGCAAATATTGCTAGTGAAGAAGCTTTGGAAATGATTGCTGCGACTAATTAACCATTTTATAACAAAATAACTGCATTTTCCGCACTTACCGTAGGAAAATACAGCGCAAATCAATACTCATTTGTAATAACCACCTACCATAGGCTTATAATCTACGTTTGATGCAGTATCCTAAACTAACAAAGAAAGTCTTAGTAATTGCAAAAATACGAACTGCAGATAAACGTTCAGTTTCTAAAATTGATTTTACGTTTTTCTAATGCTGACGCGCAAAAAAGTGGACTTCACAGGCACCCCACGCTTATCGTGTTTCGCCTTTAACAGTAACTCAGATTCCGTAGAAATTCGTAAACATATTCCCTGCAAGTCTATATAATCGATAATTAATTATCACCTTCCACCTAAAAGAATAGAAGAGCCATAGTTATGAAGTAGTACTAGTGAATCATCAGGGGAAAACGCATAGTGATTCGTCCCTGAAGTCAACAGAATATTAATAAAGTTATGATTTTTCCCTAAATATTCATTAATATTGCTGGGAATCCGTTATTCCTTGTTTTCTTGTTCTATATGTCGAAAAAATAGGAGTAATTGGTGGAAATCCACGTCCACCGTCATTAGATATTATCTCTGAGATTAAAATCCAACTATTTTTTCAATAAATATCAAGTGTTTTTTAAGAATATAAAGCGTATTTTGATTATAAATTGAGAACATGCATCATTTTCCAGTGCTTAAAATATCAATTATTATTCCTCGAACTTCTAAAGCAGAGCTATATAACCAAGATGATAAAATCGTAATTTGTTTAAGTCAAGTTATGTCTTACTAAATTTATGGGAGTATCTTTTCAGAGTAAAAAAGGTATAATTTTAACAGAGGCACTATGAAATTAGAGAAGATATTTAAGAAACGAAGCCATACTTATCTTAATATTCATTTTTAAGCAGAGTAATATAACCATTCCATTTTAAAATATAATATGAGTTTATAATTGCTGTTGAAAATATAATATAAATAATTCAAAACGAATTTACTATATTTCATTCATTTATATGCAATACATAATTCGATATTTATAAAACTTTACCGTTTGTGAAATCAAATAAAGGTATATTCTCCAGTGAGAAAGAGTCAGAAATAAGAAGTAGTAGAATTACGAACATGAAAGTAACCAGCGAAGACTCATCTGAAGAAGAAAGAATTAAAACACATACAGGACCACAGCTAGATGAAAGATAACAAAATAGGACAACCAAGCGATGAGAAAGAGCGAGGAACTGCGAAAACCAGAATAGAGCTACAAGGAAAAGTTGCGAGAGATTCTATGTGAAGGACACTACAATAAGAAGAGGATATTCTGCTTATTATCGAGAAGTATGATCAAAGTACAACTTTAAGGTGATACATATATATATATATATATATATATATATATAATACGGCAATCGGCAATAATAGAAGGTATCTCATAGAGAACCGCGCCTTTGTCGGAGGCGCGTCACTTTTATGAGATTATATCGAGATAAGTGGATATATGATGAGATAATCAAAGAGACATCAGAGCGTAAGAACTGGGAGAGAAAATTAGCGAATCAAAGTTTATGGATAAACTATCTTTTAGTAATATTTAAAATGAAATTTCAAGGTATGAGAAATTTGATATAGGGAAAAGCATCCATAATAGCAAATTACGACCATCGATCGCTAAATGACATTTGCGCGGATCGGTGCAACGTTAGCCATGATAAGGGTGGGGAAGATGGAAAGATAAGAGGTAAAAAAACAACAAATTCTGTAAGAAACCATGGAGAAAGAGAAACGAACGATAGGAGAGAGAAATAGTGTGTGTGAAAAGAACATTTATTATAAAACAAGCCGAAATTAATTTAAATAGTTTAAATAATGATAATATAATTGAAGTGATCCAAATTTATAAAGTATTCTAGACAGCTTTTCTTATTTAAGTGTAGTGAAATAAATGTATTGTTCAGAAATGTATGGTAAGATTACTTAGAAAAAATATAATTGTCTTATAAAAACACCTAAAAATAGGAAATTTCTAAGGAAATAAACGCAAATAAATTAAATGTGTACTACCTCGATTGATGGGTAGAAGGACCAGTCAAAGAAAAGGCGGATGTAACAGGCGCGCAACAGTTGATTCGAACACAAGATAGCAAAGTTGAGTTATGGAAGAGGAATGAAACAGCAGATCAGAAATCACAGGTGGGAACTACAGCATTCCGTTCGATCAACAAAGAAGTCGATGCTGGCACAAGCAGGAAGAGATATTCGCATCACAGAATCGAATATTGCGAAGCTAAAGAGTTAGCTCGAAGGAGACATCGAGAGACAGAAATTATCAGCAAACTAGCTTAGTAGCAAAATTTAACCACGTTTAGGAACTTCTCTAAACGGCTACAAGTATGACTGTTATTTAAAAAATATCCACAAAAAAATAAATACCTTAACTTTCAAAATAATCTGAGGTTAAATGACAATAATATCATCTAATTTTTAAATTTCGGTTAATAAGCTAATTTTCTCTTTAGTTATCCAAGAAATATGAATTATAAATAAATGCCGATAGCAACCAAATAAATAAGCTTAAACTATAGTGCTTAGTCAGAGAGAGAGCTTACAGAATGTAGGTTTGGCATCTATAGATTTCCGATTTTCCGAATCCTGGAAACATCAGCTTATGCAAGATCTCGGAATGCCGTAAGATCAATATTGAAGTTCAAAATGGCAACCCTATTATTTGGGAAATACTGTAATGTCCTACCAGTATTCTTAACTAATCCCAAGAGCCGTGAATCATGCGTATTTAATGACCGTGAAAAATTACTCCTTAAACTCCATATTTTCCCTCGCAGTTTTCACACATTTTTATCGCTCACTAGGTGATAACTAAATATAACTAAATTTAGCTACATGATTTCTAAAATACGGTCTACAGGTAGTCTCTGCTTTGGTCGTGTCGGTGCTATCCTTAAGTGCTGTAGTTTCAAGTAGAGTAAATACATTAGAAGCCGTCATGTGTGCTTAGTTTAAGAACCATAGACATGATACTTGCAGTACTATCATACCTATCTAACCAAGAGATTATGGTAAGAGGAGAAATCAACGGGAATTCAAATAGACGTCATGCTATGAAATTAATAAACAAGGAATGTGGAAAAACAATTGATTCTTCGTTCAACTTTTTGGATTCTGTAGTATTCGTCAATTTCTAAGGTCATANGGTTCGATAAATCGTCCTGACGAGATAGGAAATTAAACGCAAAATACACATTTTCTCCTAAGAATAAATAGTTAGTTAACTGAGAAAGTAATGTAGTACCCACTATCATACATTCTTTTTCATAGAATATAAACAAGAAATGGATAAAAGTCACCAGCGTGAGCTACGGTGCCATCCAGAAGAGAAATCTACATAGCAGTACGTGTCCTTAGTAGTTATACAATATGGTACAGAAAAAGAGATGTCGAGATAAGAAAGAAGACATTCAGCAAAGAGAACGAGCTAGAGTCTGGTTTTACCAAATGGTCACGGTTCTAGCAACGACTTAACCAACTTTGATTGACAAGTGGTTTTTGTGATTTTCGTCTTGCGCATGGGTTTGAAATAGGCACCACTTCTAAATTTAGGAATTTGTTAACTAAGGCTGATGCTACAATACCTAATAACGGGTGAGCATTATTATTAACTGAAATGTGAGAAAAACGAGAGAAGACGAAAACAAAAAGAGATGAAACACAAATGTTTTTGAAACTATTTAAAGTCTGTTACATTCTATAGGGTCTATTGTGTCTATTTAATTTTTTACGATGTCATTGATCTTTTGACGAGTGATTTATTAATGGCACATATAATTTTACAAGGTGGTATATTCATGTGGGAATACAAAACCTCAATTGTTATTTATTAAATTAAATTACAAAATCACAACGAATTTTCACTTCAGTGGCTTGCAAATGCAAGAAAATCATTTCTTTTAGCATTTAGTCCAAATGATATTTGATTTAGGAGTATATGTACTTTTATTGGTCACTCTTCATCAATTACATCCTATGTTCTGTCCAGATTCTCAGGTGGCTGACCTTGACGTGCGTCAGGTCGTCTTATTCGTGAGTTAATGCGCTATCCGTGCACGATGTCTTTTGGCACTAGATTTTATGTAAGCGGTTATAGTTTCTTATTTGCCTTTATTGATGCCTACTAAATCAATCAACTTTCCTGCGAAGATTCAAATGAAAGTCCTGACTCAGGTAACATTCTCAACGCATTGAATGACGCTGTGTCGTTTTGGCTTACAAGTAANTCAACTGACATGAAACACTTAGTTGGAAACCGAGGGCTACATCTACTGAGGCAGAACATGGGCTGTGTCTGGTTAAGTGAGGTGATTATATTTATATTTATGAATGTCTAATAATTCTGCCACCTACTCATTCATTATCAATACGGGTTGTACCTGACAGCTACAAGATAAAATCCCTTAACGATCATAGAATGAGCATAGAGATTGAAGAGTTCTCACAACGTTATGCATTTTGCCACTTAAAAAGTTGTTCTATTAATGTATGTAAATTCTTGCGGTTACGGAAAGGTGTTGAAGTTACACGCACCACGAAATTTCCAGGGAGAGTTTATGTCTGGATTTTGCGACCGGCTGCATTTACTTCGTGAGAGGAACATTT
>JAJAVP010000097.1:313741-344833 GCA_020740425.3 Heterorhabditis indica
AGAGGGTCAGAGGCTTAAGACACTCGCATCTGCCTTTTATAGTGGCAGCCAGGTCAGAGACATAGAAGATGCCAAAGATATACTTGATAGACCAAGTAGTAAAAAATAAGCAAATTGGTTACAAAAATGTTTAGAATTCATAGTAACCAATCAATAATTCTATACAAAATCAATCAACGCAATCCAGTGTATATGGACGATTGCGGAAGCATTACAGGTGGACTAATCGATCTTTCGTTACATGTAAGTAGCATTGCAATTCGTCCGTTATTTGAAACGCTTTAGTCAGAATGGTCTAAATATTTTAAACTAAATAGCGTACCTATGAATAACTGATATTTTATCGTATTACTAAAGCAAGCTGATAAAGATGATTTGACTGCACGTAAAATTTCCTCTTTGACGAGGACGTTTAGACTGTGTAGGGATTCTTTATTTTCCTATTGAAGTAGACGTAAATATCTTTACATAAAAATAAACAAATAATGACAGTATTAATTGCATTAAAAATAATCAATCTTACCATGCTACACGTTAGTAGAACAGCGCGGTATTCCACTTATTATGGAAAGTATGTCCTTCCTTTGAGACTGTATCGTTTCCATTTAAATTAATTTATCAGTTTAAATAATGGAAGGTAGAACATTTTTTAAAAATTGACTAATACTTATTCACTCGATAACCGTATTTTTTCGATTTAAATCTATAGAACAAAAATGGTTTTCGTTTCTAAAATTAATTCCAATACAACCAAAGGAGAGTCGTAACGTTTATTGATCCAAGTGAGAGCCAGCTGAACCAGCCGTACTTTCTGTTGTTCAAACCTAATTTGCATCGAAGATATGGGTACAAAATATATGTAAAATACCTAATCTGTGAAAAATAATAATTAGTACAGAATTACTGAGACTACATCTATGCACGTATTAGCCAACCTTTAAATATGATTAACTCGTTTCCTGAAGCGAAAAGTCTAAGATGGAGAATTGGACGGAATCTCTTTCTTTTCGCTATAACATTGTAGTAATTAATCAGAACAACAATAATACGACAAGGCAACTGAAAACAATCCTATTTCCACCCTCCTTTTTAGCAAAAACCCATCGATAGGTGGTTGCTTAGGTATACAGTGAACAATCGCGATGATGTGTTACAGTAGTTTCAACAAAATTAAAACTGGCAATGAGCTCTCTTTCTCTTTCGATTTCGTGTCATCAACAAACTGCTTAGCAATCGAAACCAAATTAAAAGTTTGTTTGACGGAAGTAGTGGTTGTGAAGATTTTTTGGGTGTGATGAAGTCACCTTTCATATGTAAACGTATGGGACTCTTTCGTAAGTCGAGGGAGCTCTATCCTTCAGAGCTCTACAGGAACGGCAACAAGAGGCGATGATAACCCTATCTTTTTTGAAGACAAACTCGTAGGCTAATTTAGACTAGTGTATAGCGTAGTCTGTTGTAAAGATCGGGAAGACAATGGACCCGTATATGGGCATCCAATACTAGTGTGCACGTTGTTACAGATAACTGTTCTTTGTTGATTTGTGGATTCATAATATTGTTTGGATATCTGCAATTTCTGGTTTACTTCCCGAGGATAAATAGTGGGACAATTTTGGAAGGGTGCTAATCACATTCTTTTTGCACTGCAGAATTTCACTAAGCTAAGCTTTTACTAAAAACGCGTTACCACTTATATGACAAAACTTATTGGTAGACTGATCACTATTCTTACACCTTAAAAAAATGTATATATACGTTTTACATTTGATAATTATCCATAAACGATCTACTCCAATCGGTTAATTTATACTATCGCTAAATAGCCGTAAAATACTATTCAACGAAAGACTCCAGACATCAAACAAAAACGTAATTGACCAATCATAGAGACGGACGAGATATCGCACTAAGTTCTCTCGTTATTATATATCCTTTCTTTCTTCGAAGAGGCGTAGACAATAAGAATGAGCAATGTGTAAAAATGCGTTAGCAACGAGAATAGAGCAAAAATCTGACGTTTATTGATCTATTTTACAAGTTATCGAGTAATCTCAATTTATAAATTGTCATGTAAGCTTGGCGTATAAGTTTATATAATCAGTGATCAAATTTACCTCTTCTACTTTGCATTTTTTGCTGGCAACATGTTGTTTATATATAACAAGTATTTCTTCCTAACACATCTTTTCTTTTTACTTTTATGATTGTATAGTAAAATTGTTTGAAATTATTATTTATCTAGTTTTATGAACCGCTCGTTGATTTCTTTACGTTTCTCTACATTGATTGTGAGGAAGTCTTCTGCGGTTGCCAAACCTCCAGCCATCGAAGTATCTTCCGAAAATGCGAGATTTGATGACGTCACGCACACTGGGCAGGTAAAATTCTTGTGCATTATTACTTTAAATTGGTTGATTATTCAGTGGTATTCAGGCCTGGGACCAAGAAGATTACCGTTTACAACGCTTTGGTACTTCAGCTAAACAAGTTAACCCTAATATTGCAATGGATCTGATTGCACAAAACCCTCCAAAAGATTGTGGACACAAGAGCGTTATTTTCTGTGATGGTGGTCATCCAGCTCTGGGACATCCTAAAGTTTATATCAATCTGGTTAGTTTAAGTTTTGTTTATAACCATGACTTGTTCGCTGATCGTGATTCGTTAACCTAAATTCAATTCAGCTTCGCAAATTGTATTTAGTTTGAAACTACAAATATATCCCACCAGATGTAGTTCCTACTTTTAATTTGCTTCTATAGCTGTATTTAATTTAATAGGTTAACCCTCATTTTTCTAGGATAAGCCCGGACTTCACGCTTGCGGCTACTGTGGTAATCGATTTTACAATTCACATATCACGAAGGGGGACGACTTGAAAATTGAGCATTTGAACTGCTAAGAATTATGCAAATGTAAAAGAATGGTTTTTTAGAATTCATTTCAGTGAAAGTTTATATATCAAGTACAACCATGTATCACAATTTTTAAAAAAAAACCATAATGGTTATATTAACTATAAACAACCATTAGAATAACGGAGATCCTCACATGTAGGACAAATAGGTAATACTCAAACAGAATAAGCTGTGCTCAAAGCTATTTCATAGAAAAGAACGGGTGTTTAATTGCTTCTCCACAGGTGATTCGTTTCGATGGTTCCAACATCAACATTTGTTCCAAAAGAGCACGGAAGGAACTTACCTGAAAAGAAAATAATTATCCGAAAGTTAGGTAAAATTTGTAGAAATACCTGTGACAATCCGTCTCTGTCTAAATCTTGCTCCCCAACCAATTCTTGTTCCAGATTTCTCGATATGCGTAAATTCGAAAGAACAGTAACCTTAATGAATTCGTATTAACAAAAATAGCACGAATCAAATAAAATTGGACAAAATAAATCGGATATACCTTATCTCTCTGAGTAACTTTGTCCACTTCATGGTAAAGCAAATTGCAGTTTGAGTCAAAATGTTGGTCCTTGAATTGAGCACGACGGACCAGCTTATTTGGATACTTTCCTTTTACATCAGTGAATAACTAAAGAGAATGGCTAGTACTAGGTGATAGGTACAGTAAAAGGGAAAATAACCTTGAGCATATGGTTGTTGGACTTCCCAGGGAACATAATTTTGCCAGTGTACACTTCATACAGTGTGACAGCTACAGACCACAGATCGATTCCATATTCATGTTGGATGCCCAACACTAAAATACAGATAATAGAAGTACGTACAAAAATTAAACCGTATAATACATACTAATTTCCGGTGCGCGGTAGAAACGCGAAACTAGATAGGGAGCGATTTCTTGGTCATGGATGTGGCCGGAAGAACCAAAATCACATAATTTCAGTGTCAGTTTCGATTCATTCACCTAAAATGATTGGAAAATTCTAACCATATCTCTAATACTATTATACCACTAAGTTTTTTTAAAAAAAAGATTTAGAGTGATAGTATAACGAAGTTTTTAGTATAAAGACATGGCAACCAACCAAAATATTATCAGGTTTGATATCCGCATGAACTAGGCTGCATTTCTTGAGCAAACGGAGAGCCATTAATAGTTGATGTGCATAACTACGTACGGCCTTCATATGTAGGCCAACATTGTTACCATACTTCTTCAGTAATTCGCGCAAATTCATACTGGAATTGAAATAAGGAATGTCGTTCTACTAGAACTATTTTACTTCATTTTTCAAACGCCTTAATATTTTGACAAGAAAGTACAAATGTAGAAAAATTAAGTAATAGCCTTAAGTACTCTGCCATTCTTTCGAGATTAGCAAACGGACTATCGATGAGAAAAAGACTTAAAAGATGAGGACACAGCATTAGTGGCATAATGAGGCAAAAATTACTCGTGCGCTTAAAATAAGTTACTTATAAGTCATGCGCTAGAACCTAGTCGAAGTGACGAAATCAGACCATATGTGCACGCCTCCGCGAAGTGCAGTACAACAACCATAATACAGTAATTGAACTCAGATAGCGAAGAGACCTGTCTGAAATACTTTAAAAGTGAAATAAGTTTTAAGTTTGTTCTTCCCAAGCTATAGGCCGACCTACCAGTTAAGATGGAATGAATGGCAGAGACTCGGCGCGCGGCCTACCTGAGATTCTCAAAGACAAGACATAGATGATTATGGTGTGTGAATGTGCGGTACAGTTGTAGGCAATGGAATCGGTCATCACGATCAGCTTCATTTAACTTTCGAAGTACTTCTAGCTCTCGCACTCCTGTTTTTCTCCTCAAGATAAACCATATAAATGATAGTTCTATTAGAAAGTTATGCTTGAAATATCTAACTTACATTATTTCGTTATTTCTAATTATTTTCACAGCCACAGTATTTCCTCTATTCTGATCAGAACACCGAACGACGTTTCCAAAAACACCAGCGCCAGTGTATCCAAAAACGCGATATCGGCCATCCAGTAGCTCACCAATTCTCACACCTGTTATTTAAAAAACTTGTAAATAGAAATATTAGAAGTATTTTATAATCACAACGTACGGTAATATCCTTCTGTATCATCCCAATTGTCCTTAAGGGCTTCATTCACCTGACCATGAGCTCCCACAGTCGCCCCATCTCCTATTAGACCATCCTACAATTATAATATCAAGTTCTTATAAGTTCCCATATTAATAAATGCGAAATTAACCTCAGGAAGTGCTGCGTCATCGGCAAACATATCGAATTCAGCCGGTTTTGAGCAGATTGGTTTCGGTGGTTCAATCAGTGCTGGAGACTTTACCTGAATCATATTATAATTTCCTAATGCAATCATAAGCTAAAAATTGTGCACCACTACAACGGTCAATTTAAAATAACAATATTTGTAAAAGATGACAATTACTACTAAAACCGTCATATGGTATCACATACATCAGCTTGCTGTACAGCCTCTCCATATAAACGTTCTCTCTCTGCTTCATCTTCTTCTTCTCGTTGAGCTCGTGAAAGAGCTTCGTCAACGTTGTGTTCATCAGCACCTCTGGTAAAAAAAATTACTTAGTTACTCATTAGTTAAACACATTAATATGTAGTCATGAATATACAAAATAAACAAAGAACAGAAAGAATCAAGAGATATTGTAAGTTTAAAATTTTACAAATATGCTTACTTCAGATGCACCATTTTTTGCTTTAGATCGGCAAAAAAATCACCAGGTGTACTTGATTCTCTTTCTGGTGATGATAAAGCTCCACTCATTGGGCTTTCACTTCGCATACCTCCCTGAAGTGATGAATTTAGATGTATATATTACAAATAGGAATAAAAGTAGCACGAAAATATAGCTTAATTTGTCAACGAGTTGTCTGGCTTCCTTTAGGAGCACATCCTCAGAATCGCTATCGTCGGAATATACATTTGTATTCTTTTCCTGAGTCTAAAATCCAGAATTTTTAAATTTCAAAAAACAATTCAACTAACTGGTGAAACTCATACAAAGTAAAGCAAACTTACCAACTTCTCCTCTTTCTTTATCTCTTGCATCATCCGCCTCCTTCTTTCTCTCTGTTGCGCAATTTTCTTCTCCTCGTCTTCAGAATCTGACTCAAGATTCCATTCTATGTCGAGATATCCCTCATCCTATAAAACCTATATACTAATTTGTACAAAGTGGCTTCAGAGTATACAGCTTTAAACGAACGTCATTCTTTTTTGCTCCGTTATCTTTGCTGCGTTTTCTATCTCGAGAGCGACTTCTTCTATTCTTATCTCTATGATGCCCATCTCTACTCCTACGTCCATCCCGAATAGCATCTGACCTGCCAAAAAATATTTTTAGTCTTGTTATGTCGATATCCTTTACCAATATCTCAACATATTTTACGATCATCTGAAGAATAATCTTCAATTTTTCACTAGTCAACGTAATATTGATATTTATAAAAGAGTAGTATGAAATCACTCCATGATTAACAAGGTCCAACTAAATAGTACCTTAAAGATGTGCTTGATAGAAACTATGAAAGTCGCAACCAATTTCGAATATACGGTTACATTTAATGAGAAAGCGTCCACTTTAAAAATGATTAACCATGGAAGATTACAAACAGTTACCATAAGAAGTATTTGAATGCTTTTCACTATACTGAGACGTCATTTTTTGGTTTATCATGGTCTGAGAATGAATATATCCCAAAATAAAAACTCGGTCGACTTTCATAATTCGAGGAGCTAAAACTAATTTACCTTTACTATCAAGAACAAGTTTTTGTTAAAGTCGTGACACTCTAAGTTCGTTTCGAAAAAAATCAGGATCTTCGCCAAAACTAGACATTCGCTTAAGTTTTTAGCTGGTGATCTATTTCATGATGGACATCACGACAACAAAACACAAATCTTAATCTAATACAATTGGCCTCAGCACATTCGACCGTTACATTTTTTCTTTATAGTACATGGGTAGCAGTTAATTTAAAACTCATACCATCTTCAAGACATCTCTAGATAAAATATAACCATCAACTTAGTCCAATTGTCGAAAGATATATAATCGCCAAAAGTTCAAACGTTGAAAACTTTAAAGAACATATACTGATGCCAAAAATAACTTTAATTGAAATCTAAAATCTATATTTTGTCATACATAATTTTCCTAGCAATTTTCGACTCCCTAATCATATTCATGCTATAGAACTAATTAAAATATTGGTGAACACCTCTACCTTCTATGATCTCTTCGAGGACTACTCCTCCGAGCACGACTACTACTTGTGTCACGCCGTCTATCAACGCTCCTATCTCTACGTCTCTCTACGCTTCGTCGCCTTTCGCGGCTACGATCCCTATCTCTTCCCCTTCTGTCCCGATCTTCCCGGTCTTTGTCATACTATAAAATGTTGCATCAAGAGATTATCTATTAGTTATTTTGAAATGTATTCTGTGAAAGGAATAAAATAAATGTGACGATACCCCTTTCATGCGATCTCTGTCGTTTCCATCACGTCCACGGGAACTTCCTTCCTTTCTATCTTTCTCCCTTCTTTCAGAGCTAAATGCTCCATCTTGAGATGAATCACATTCTCTGCTATCCACATCGAGTTTGGAAGATGATTTAGCCAATGTAGGAGTCTCTAGAAATCTTCGCTTCGTGTGCCCTTCTAAAATTTTGTATTTATATACTTATTCAGATAGTATAAAGTCTAAAAACACCGTGAAACATTGTAGCTAAGATGCTAATAACTAAGACAATAACTTATGTATATTATAGAAGACGTGAAATAGCTATTATAAGCAACCAAAACTTTAAAAATATCTTTTTTACAAAAATTATTTTATACCCTCATGTTTTTCTCCGTTTTCTCTTCCCCCATCGCGGTCTTTTTCTTTACGATGTTTTTTTTCTTTTTTATGCTTTTTCTCCTTCTTATGTTTCTTCTCTTTCTTTTTCTTTTTTCGATCTAAAATTACTACACAATTGAGCTCAAATTATTCACTTGAAATGGTATCCTGGAAACAAAAATGTGGGAAGATATTACTCACCATCTCTATCATCATCTGTTGTATCAGTTAGCTTCCGTTTTCTGTTCTCTTTAAGATCCCCTTCATCTGAGCTCTCTACGCGTGACGATCCCCGACCTTCTTCTGATTGAAGTTCTCCGTCTTCTTGCGGTGACATCCGGCCAACATCATCGAGAGATGGACACATGCCTGGAAATATTGAAAACTGCGATGACTTTAATGTGATGCACTATATAATCCACAACTAGATTTTTAAAAATTTTAACAACTCTTAAAGTCAGATCGAGAAAATAAGGGAAGCATAAATTATGTTTGTCCCTTGGACAACAGACTAAGTATAAAGTCAAGTGAATCCAACAAAAATTTAGTCTAGATCTTCATAGAATAATACATTATTTACAATGCATATTTAATCTTATACTGCCCAAATGTCCTCAACACTTCGATTTATTTAAATAAAATCTATCTAAATAATTTCAACGTAGTAATGATGTGCTATACAGAATCAATTATTTCGAAAAAATCACATTTAATCATTCAAATAGAAACTTCATAAAAACATCATATTAATTACGAATTCTCTTAAAAACCGAATTTATCTAAGTTGCCTTTTATCTCAGTTACCGATCTGAATCCATATTTTCCTTCTTAAATCTCTTATCATATAGATACAAGATTTAGCAAGTATATTCGTGTTTGTTCTTGTAGGCTTAATTAAGATAAGAGAGATATTAAACGAAAAATAAGTTTTATCTCGAGTACCTTTACTTCCTCCATATTATCAGTTTAACGCTACAATTCATTACTTAATAATTTTTAGACCACTCTCATAGTTTATTAATTTCCAGATGCATCTAAATTATTTTATGATATTTACTAGTTATACATCTAGTAAATACTTATATTATCAGTGATTATTTATTTAGCATGACACATTTCAAAATCTACTTTATATTAGATTATATATTACATGTGTATCTTCATATGTAAATATTAATCACAATAGACAGAATTAATGAAAGATAAATTAGACATAAACATTCAAGCTGCTTAAATATTGCTATTTATAAAAACATTGCACAAGTGGTTCTAGTTATTAAAGGAGCAAAATCACTCTGAAGTGCTTAGTGTGCCTGGAACGGTGTTTTTAATAATATGTATATCCTGGAAGGATATGTTCATGAATTTTCATGAATTTTAGGGAAAAAGGAAGTAGGTATTCTTAAGCAGAATTGTTAGGAACATAGTTTGTTAATCTGAGGAGAAGAGTAGTATCTGGAAATGGTTATGATGAATAGCAGATGCAAATACTGTATGCTGCAATGAATTATCATTTGGTTTATCCCAGTATTTTTTTAGGTATCAGTAGTTGCCAACTAGCGCATGTATTTAGTAATACGTGTCATTTTTGTCATTGAATGGGTAATTGCTGGGTATAAGTCAAATCAGTATTATTTTGGGAATAAGGCTACATTCAATGAAAATTATTTCGGTCCTTAGTATGCGCATCCAACAAACATCTATGTAAGTTTATTGGGAAAGGACATTGCTTTTGTTAGTCTGGATCAGAGGATCGCGAGTACAACGTAATTTTCTAAGACAATTCATATGTTAAAATGTTATGTGATTCTACTGATCTCATACTGTTCATTTTCTATATCAAAAAATTACCTACTTTACAGCTAATTTCAATATATTGGCACAATTTATAACCTAGATAATTCTATTCTAGTCTTGCTACTTTCAATAGATTACGATGGGTCTACAGTTTGGATTTATTATTTTAATTTTAGAATTTATTCAAATAAAACTCGAATTTACTATAACAAATAAAACAACCTTATAGTAGACCTTAAGCACAATCATAATACTTTTCAAATTGATAAGGTTTTCATTGATGTTTAGGGTTATTACTACTCCGTGATTGGAGGATAGCTTTTCAAGAAGGTCAAAATAGTGGTCTACTTCCTCTATTAATCAGATTTATCAAGGAGATCACGCTATTTTCAAAATTATATTAACGATTACCACGTTTTAATGAGACATCTACCATTAGTTCTTACTAAGGGTTGTATAATTCTTTATATTTAATTAGTACATGCGAAAACTTGGAATATACTGAGTCTGATTAAAGGCTTTCCATTAGTGGATTATTCTAACCTTAAATTTAATGTCTAAAACATTTCCAGAAATTTTAAATTATGCAAATTAACATTCAATAAATATCTTAAAGTCCTTTGTATTAAGGTTAAAATCTTTTTAGGGCTCACTCAGTGATTAAAAAAATTCATTAAAAGAACCACGCCTCTTTTAAAAATTATATTGTAGCTATGCTTAGAAAAAAACCACTTACTAATTGTAAATTATGCAAGATAACTGTTTTAGTACTCACATAGTTAACAGCTAAAGAGACGTTTGTAATACAATAAGATACCTCAGATTACATGTAAATTCTTACATATAACATCAGAAATTACTAAAGTATTTTTGGCTTATACTTTAGTCTACTATATTTACAACTACCAAATGAACCAAGATTTCAACCCTCATTTGTCATCAGTTCTACGAGTCATCTGGAAATTAGAATGAAATTTAAAAAGAGGTATCTCACTTTTCAGTGAGAAGGGAAACTACCTATATTATTCCAGTGATTTTCGTAAATTTTTACTGTATAATTTTAAACTGTTAACTCGACACAGCACGTACATTATCACTAGGTAGTTTGCTGATCGGTGCTCCTTTAACTTAGAGAGGAAGCATTGTTACTGTTAATGTATTTCACTTTTCTTAGTGTGGTAATTCTTTGTCTTGCTGGGATTTGACAGCTTAGCTTAACGCCAGATAACTATATTCCAATTTGTGGAGCGATATGTATCTTATTCAATAATAGAACGTAGTTCATTAATTGAATATCACGTGTTTACCACTGTTTTACTTCATTTTCACGTTTTCAATATATTAAAAAATATATATTGGTAGGTTTGCATTCAGCTT
This sequence comes from Heterorhabditis indica, assembly GCA_020740425.3. Classification (NCBI taxonomy): domain Eukaryota; kingdom Metazoa; phylum Nematoda; class Chromadorea; order Rhabditida; family Heterorhabditidae; genus Heterorhabditis; species Heterorhabditis indica. The sequence continues at coordinate 324,724 of JAJAVP010000097.1, forward strand.
TACAGTTACTGAAAAAATGTATTTAACGTAATTCTCGGTTGATATGTGTCTTAGGCTTAAGTGCTAATAATTTTTTTTCAGTATGTACCCTAGTATTATGAGTTTTGCCACTTACATTGAAAGATAACTTAACTGTACGTAGGTAGAGTGCGTGTATGTTATACATTTTAAATCTGCAGGGTTAATGACGGATGGGATCGTTAATGTGCATCTGAAAAGAACTGTGAATGATTCCCATAGAAAAACATTTGGAAGGTTTGTTAAGACGGTTGAGTTTCCTAGTTAAAACGGTTTTAATAAGTATTGATATCTGGTTGTAGCATTTATTTTTGGCCGCTTATGATAATTTATGTTTAATTGTTTTATAGCAGTGAAGACCCATATATGGCTCATGCTCTAGCAAATATCATACAGAGGGAAGCTAAGAAAGCAGAAAAAATTATTCAAGGTTAGCTTTCATTATGTATTTTGTTTGCTATACTTATATTTCTAGAATATGAGACATCCATGATCCTATAATTTTTAGTGTCCGTCCATTGTTTAGTTAGTCACTTTGTAGTATCTTTTAAAAATTCCATATTTATTGTTACAGTGATGATAAAATATGGCGTTAACTTAGCCCATTTATCTCGTATTATTATGTCATTCTAGACTTTCAAAGAAAAAAGGATGAACGAGACGCTATTCGGGTGAGATTTATCGTAGTTCAAATCCTTTTTTACATTTTGTGAAGCGTTATGCTCATTAAAGTTTTTGGATATGATTTCAAGCTACGACTTTTGGATATTTCTTCTTCGGCCATGTCGTGCATAAGTTTGTTAGCAAAAATAGTTGAACTGGAAACTGATCTTATGAATTCAGTATTCCGAGTAAGAGATGGTGTTGATGAATTAGGTGGGTATTTTGAATTTCTTCTAAATATTAGATATTGGGACCACTCAATATTTGTTAATTGCCTACGACTTTTCATACGACGTTTCCACAAGAGTTCTACAGATGTAAGTCTACAATTTCCTTAATTATGATATATAGTTAAATGTTGTTCAGTATCAATGGATAATGAGAATAATTGTTTGACCGTCGATGAGCGAAGCACTATGATGAATGCTGTCAACGTAATGTCGATGGCCCATATTTTTCACAATGGCACTCGTAGCAGCCGTGAACAGCTTAGCTCTCTTATCTTTAGTATGCCATTCGCAGTAAGTTTTCTCTTGAATGCTTGAAGTTACTATGTAGTGGAATTTTCGTTATTAAAAATGCACTAAGTTTTTATAATAGCACCCACCTATTACTCCATATATGCGTAACCGCCGAGAAAGTGATAGTGAATGCAGTATAGCAAGTAGTATTTCTCTTGGATGTGATCAGAAGGAAGTGCCACCTTGTGCAACATTTTTAAATGAGGTATATATTAGTAACCTCTAGAAGAATCTTTATTTTATGCTTTATTAGTCTATTAGTAATTGTTTTAATTGCAAACAACTACTGTTTGATTTTTCTTTAGATAGATGGATCAAATGTTATTCCTACACCACGTGATGGAGAAACACAAGGTAGTTACGCCATTTATCATCATTCTAATATGTGTTAGTAATTATGTAAAGTAGCTTCCTACTCAGGTTTTCCTTAGATAGTTTTTACAATTAGCATAATTATTCGATGTTTATTATAGAAGTGGAAACTGTGAAAGATGGATGCTTAGTGGAAGATGAATGCAGTTTGCAACCATTATTTGTTGGAGAGATTTCATCCACTCATCCAAATGCTGCGAAGTTATCATCTCCAAAATCCGTGGAGCGGCAAATATGCTCGAAAATATCACTGAGATCTACAGTTTCAGAAGGGGAGGTGTGTATCCAATGAGTAATATGTGTAAAGGTAAATGAAAATCTTTATACTTTTGTAGCAGTTCGTTGTCACAGATGTGAAGACTTCTCCAGTGGACTTACTAATATCAGTTTCACCGGTCAGTAATTTATCACATGGAAAACAGTTATAGTCATACACTTTGAAATTATTCTTTACAGTCAGTAGCTAAAAATATACATGGTTTCAAGCCTCTATCTGGATTACTGAATACCCTATCAACTTCTCCCGATCGTCAGATTTTTGATATTGATTCAATCAAGGAAGAGTTAGATTACCCTGAAGAGGGTACTCTAGTGACAGAACCGCCTGTAAGAGCAGTTACAGCGGAAATGAGTCCCGTACGTCTCAAAAGTTGAAAATTATATTTTAATATCAGTTCTTCGACCATTTTTCTAAAATAACATTTTAATGGTTTGTCAACTCAGGAGGTAGATACCATGAATGACAGGCCATTATCGCATATAAAAGAAGTAAACCTAACGAGAGAGCCTTCGAATTTAACTTCCTCCACTGTGGTAAGTCTATTTTAAAATCATGATATCGGCATAAAGTATTTTATGAAGTCTACTAACTGTTGAAGTTTATCTTTGTTTTCTCTTATTGCATAATACAAGAAACCAATTTCGAGGGTATTGCTGATCTGTTAGACTCAGTACCAATAATGACCTCGTTGCAGTCGGGATGTCCCAGTAAAGATGAACGTATTACAGGAGAAATGCCAACCTGTCCCCAGGGTACTATTCGCTGTATATTTAAAAGATGTCAATTTACAAATCTATTTAACAAAGTGTTAAACTAATATTATATAACTGCATTTAAGAGTCATATTCTACCACAAATTTATTGTCACGGACAATGCAGTCTCAGCCTCCTCCACCGCCTCCACCTCCCCCACCTCCACCGCCGCCACCACCTCCACCTCTCTATGTTCCTTGTGAAGAGTCTATTGAACAAAGTACGAGTTTAATAGGTGGTGATGAAAATGATTGTATCTGATGCAAAAGTACCTTAGTATTCTGATGTTAATTGAGACAGTGATCATTGATTTAATATTTTTTTTGTTAAAGCTAAAGACTCGGTTATCAAACGTAGCTCAACGCAAATCCATGTCGTAATACCACCTCCACCTCCTACATCAACTCAAAAAACTTTGGCTATTACTGCACCAAATTTGGTCATGGATGTGGAGCAAAGACGCGCCATGGCTGTAGTATGTATCAGCTTCATATCTGTATTAATTTCCTATTATCGATGAGAAGCGCTAATTTTTTGTCTTATTTAAGAACAGTGTTATGAATGCTGCTTTGTCTGGTTCTTCTATGTGGCACCATTCATCTGGCAGATTTCCAGTGGTAAGTAAGGATCAATTATAGATGGACTGCAAGAAGGAATTATAGTGCTTATTCCTACTACATTTTAAGGTATCATTACTTACAGGTGAATTCTATGGTCAAGAAATCGATGCCTGCGTCTCCTTTTACGAAGGGTATGATACCACCAGGGACAATGCACCAAATACAGTCATTTCCACCACCACCTACACCTAATCATTGTATGATGCCATTTACCCCAGTAAGTAAGTGTTCTATTATAATGTAAAACAAATTCCCCTTCAATACATTCTTTCATTCTTCCAGCCGATGACACATTCCGTGATGGAAATGACATTTCCCACCATGCCACCACCAATAATGTAAGTTTATTTTTGTTTCAGAATTCCTATTATTCAAGTTTATATACTTTAGGGGGATGCCTTCCTTCGGAAGTTGGGATTTCAACCACATTAATCAATACGTACCTGGCATGTTCTATTTTAATTATTAGACTATTCCTATAAAAATCTTAATTTTTTTTTGTGGAGAAAACTACTGATTACAGGTTATATGGTCTCAAATCCACAGTACTCAGCTGTACCGAATCCTCCATATCAGGTTGGTGGGACGCACATAGGTACCGTTTTATACACATACTATTAAGGTTCCAATCTGTGTACCTGTTATGCACCCCCCTTACGCACCTCCAGTACTGTCTCGAAAGAGACCATCACCGAATGATTGTACAGTTAGTTTATTTTCATCTATAATCATTACTTTTCTACTAAACCTACTAGTGAATCATATTATTCATATATTCCTAGAGGAATTATCTTCTATGTAATCTGGGGATGTAAATATAAAAACCGCTGAATATTCATGGATACTGAGATTTTCAGACTCAGTCAACATTCAGTGATGGAAATATGAAGAGATTTCGAAAATCTGGAACATGATAATAATTTTTTACAATCACTAAATGTGTCACAAAGAACTCATATTTTTCCTTGCCTAGTTATTTTATTCACCATTTTTGAATGTTGTAATAAAATATAATAAAGTTAGGATTTATCTTCGTTCTAATCTCAAGGGTACTACTGATCTGTTAGACCAGTAATGACCTCGTTGCAGTCGGGATGTCCCAGTAGAGATGAACGTATTACAGGAGAAATGCCAACCTGTCCCCAGGGTACTATTCGCTGTATATTTAAAAGATGTCAATTTACAAATCTATTTAACAAAGTGTTAAACTAATATTATATAACTGCATTTAAGAGTCATATTCTACCGCAAATTTATTGTCACGGACAATGCAGTCTCAGCCTCCTCCACCGCCTCCAAAAACAATTTAGGCCTTATCAATTAATTCCAATTTTTTCAGTTTTAAGTAATGAACGGGAGCAATAGGATCATCTTGATGGGTAATGATCTGGAAAAGATCATTATAAACTTCCAGAGAGTGAGTAGGCTTATTTTCATATAAAGAAATCCTACCTCAGTTTCAATAATATCAATTCTTTTAACGAATATGGGACAATTAAGCACAAATGACTCGTATTCTCCACCCTCACCGCATGGATGAACTCCATATTTGTCACTGAGCTGGAGCATGGTTGGCTCAATCTGAGTTTTTGATAATTAAAAACAATTAACAGCAAACGAAAGTTTTGCGTCCATTCTACTAGCTATGAGTTCACATTACATGTTTTACCTCAGAAAGAGTCTTTCCTAAGTCTCCAAGGCTGAGCCCAATTGCAGCAGTCTTAATCACAATAGCTTCGACTTCACTCGAGATCATCTCGGATAATAATTCCTAAAATTTCATATAATATTTATATATTTATAGTAAAGCAGTATTTTTCATGGTGGTATGGTATAACTAACCAACCCGTTGATCCCTTTCCCATAAAAAGCATAAAGGAGTAAGATCTAGTCGATGGCAAACATTTTCAACGCGCAATTTCTGATAGCTAGAAAGAATGGCGCCAGCTGAAACACCTGAAAGAATTTTAGTTGTATCAATATACAAGAAATGTTTAAAATAAGTACAAATTAATTTCGATAAAAATGAACAAAATACATTTTCAATAGCTGGTACTTAAGGATGTTTTCTACTAAGTTCTCTGAAACTATACAAAAGCCCTAATAATTCATAGTGGACTTTAATCTAAGAACTTATTAAAATGATAATAATTTATCTCATGAATGCTGGAATGGCTCGACGCACCCTTAACTGTAGGATGATTTTCCTTAACAATCTTCAACAGTTCATATAAATCCTCCACCTCATCCCCAGTAGTTCTCTAAATCCATTTTTTATACTCAGAATAAACACCTCCATATCACCGTAGATTAGAACATTAACTAACTTCATAGTCGTAATTTTGGTTGACTGGCTTCCCAGATATTTCTCTTCTATAGAGGGGTACCCCCATCGCCTCTCCATATACCTAAATACTTTCCAGAACAAATTAACCCAGATTCCAAATAGGAATAACTCCAGAATTTAATAATCACCTTCACGCCATCACTCCCCACACTTTGATACATAAACGAATCCAATTCACCACTTCCTTCCGGTGGATAAAGATTTGCCAAAGCAACAATCCGATGCCCTTGTTTCACTGCACACATCATATTGTAACAGCTATCCTTCCCACCCGAAATTAGCCCCACTACATCCATGACAGACGTCCCCTAATGAGCTACTGGTCCGAAAACACTAACCACATCACGAAAACAGTGATAACCGCTCACCTCTGAAGATAATTACTCAAATGAATCATGAGCATTGAACTTAAAGAGATCCTCGGAAACGATTTTATTAATACATTGTAGAATAGCGCATCACAATACATCTGATACCAACGAAAAAACTACGAATATAATACGCGCTAGGATTATATTTACATAAGAAGTGGACAATGACCTGAATGTTAAGACACTATGAAGGGGAATTGGCAAATTGACTTAGATGTAAAGCATAGGATGCCACCCAAAGTGCGACCGGAGTACACTCAGAGTGGCACCCTAAACTCACTCGGAATGCACTCAGGTTACACTTAAAGCACATATTTGAGGGAAATTTTCAGGATAGGTAAGAGAAATCTTCGGCAGTGGTTTCCTTTGAACGCGCTGATAACTGCTCAGCGGCAAACTGTACGTACTGCTCGTGCTGTTCTGAAATTCTGCCAAAATTCACTTTAACAACTAAAAATAAAATAAATGCAAGCTACAAACCATCAAGTCTTTGGTTGAGGGCAGACTCATATTCATACCGAAGACGCATTTCTTGCTCTTTTAGAAGACGCTCACAGATCATTTGCACCTAAAATATAAAAATCCAAAAAATCCGGAAGAATAAAACATTGAAACCTTACCTGCTTCAGACTAAACTGTGGTTTCTCATTTAGTGCCTTATAAAGCTCTGTGTTAGTCTTTTGTACGCGATTTGCAGAGCACTCGCCTTCAGAATCAGAACTTGACTGAAACATGTAGCATGATGATTAATAACATCCTAAAAATACATGTAGAGTAACTAATATTGGAAACAGTACCAAGCTCGGGCTCTTGGGAGTACGATATCCAATCCTAGGTGTATTTTCATCAATCGATTTCTCAGTGTCTATAAGGCTTCTTTTAGGAATAAGTTTTCTGCGATGAAGACTACGAATTTCTGAACGTAAGTAAGCACTCAGTTGCGAAGAAGACAATTGGCATTTCCCTGCAACCGATGAAAATGGAGAGTCCTCCTAAAAACCATATTGATTAAACCAAAGTAACAAATACTCTACAACCAACCCAAACCATTATAGATAAAATTGTATCGTTCATGATGCCATTGTAGCAAAAGAGCAGAATACTAACCTTATTAGAAACTTGGACAAAATTGCTACTAGACGGCAAATTGGCAGCAACAGTACCCATCTGAGGACGAAAAGGAGAACAATGAGAGGCAGTGTGTCGTGCACGTTTTGCATCGTGGACAAAGCTATCATCTGAGAGATACGACTCATACTCATGGGGACGTTTCAGTGCCAGTCCACAAGCCATAGATGTTCTAAACGATTAATCCCTTAAAATACAACAAAAATACATGTATATACGAAGCAAACTTTACATTCAAAATATATTGGTGCATTCATGGTAAAGATTAAAAATCATGAACCAGTGGAGAACCAATGTCCAAGTTATAGCTACATTTATTCAAATGACTACTAAATGATTTATCCAACAAATAGTTTTAAACAAATAGCAATAAAATGCTACATTGATTTCTCAATACTACTTATAAGCCCAATCACTAGTAAGACAAGTATTTAATCTAAAAATATATAATTTAAGTAATTTCCCCAGTGGTTGATAGAAGCACTACCAGCCACTAACTAATTAATCGTTAATCAGACTTAACACATATTACGTGTTAACCATGGGCAAAAAATGAGTGCTTACAACACGGACACTTGAAGTCGATTTATAGCATATCGGAAAAAAAAACTAGATTCCACGAGCTTACATAGTTCTAGGATTTTAATATAGAAGTAAACATTTCACGGAGACAACGAAGGCAAACCTAAGCAGATCAACACCCACACCGACGAGCGCAAATCAATAATCGCACTCCCGTACAATAAAAGCCATTCTACAGCCCTCTTAATGCGTATCTAAATGTAGCGCGCGCTTTTAAAATCTACAGTAATATTTGTATCATAGTCCTCAGTTAAGAATAGAGATGTCCATATTTTCCTAACATTCATAAATTTAATATACTCTGATAAAAGTGATTTTTAGATTAATGTTTTTAAAATTAATATTAGAGATAACACAGTTGATAAATCCCAGTAGTAAAAGTACTGAACAACAATAATGTTTCATTTCAAAGGTATCACTATATGTACGATTTTTTCTTTATCGCTGAAATATAACTGAACATTCCATATCTCGTTCTATTGTTTGTTTTCGCTTGCTGAGTTTGCATTAGTTGTGTATACGTATGGTAAAACAAATCAAACGTATTATCAGTAATTTACACAAATCAATACTTTAGAGAGTAATTTTCATACTGGTATCATAAGCATTCTGTATAGATCGATTTGGCGAAAGATGCTGTAAGAATGGAAAAAACATAGAAGAATGCTGTCTATTTAACTTTTGCTGTTTATTTACTTCTCACCACTCAATTACACTGTAGTGTCTTATCAATATTTCTGCTGCAGTGCCCTAAATTCGTATCCAGATGTTATTGTTATATCAGAGGTTTAGCCATAATTAGATCTATATATTATTTTTTACGTTTTCTGCCATTTTAGATGCTGTCCAAACTCTTTCTTCTAGCTATTCTCGCTGCTATAGGAGCCTATGTTTTTCGATTAACGTTAGTTATTTTGAATGATATAATTACTAGTGGACTTGAACTATAAAGATCTCAAATCTCTTCACATTTTTGTAGGCTCTATTTGGATGTCCATAAGAGGGTTTACAATCACAGACCAGGACCTTGTCGTCAAATTGAAGGGATAAGTGAGTTATATTAGAAAGAGGAAAATCAAATAAATATTTGAAATGTAATAACTTAGTTTCAATTTAGTACACGGTTCTGAAGATATCGTTGTGATTGAATCAGAAGGCATAGCATTTATATCTTCGGGAATCACTTATATGAGCCTCCGTCCAGAAGAAGTCACTGGCAATATCTACTTATATGATTTTAATAAGTCTGAGCATAAAGTTGAGCCATTAACCATAAAGGGAGATTTCGATCGGGTTAGTCTCTTTAATTTTCGATATTATATCTAAGTTAAAACATCTCGCTGTTAACCTGTCGTGAATTGCACCTTTAAATAATGAGTAAACAAATGTTTAAAAACCTAACCATTACAACTATAGTCGTTATCTCAAAATACAGTAAGTGTGAGGCCCTGTAGTTTTCCCTCACTTTTGGTTCAGTCCAACTTCTTCCCTCATGGACTTTCTCACTTTGTTGTCGATGGCAAAATTCGCCTTTTTGTGGTCGTCCACTCAAAGCTATTTAAACATTCTATCATGCTCTTCGACTACGACAAGAAAGCTAAAACTTTGGTATTAGTCAAAGTAATACAAAATGACAAATTTGTAAGGTATGTCAATCTTGCCATTTTCTTGTTTTTTATTGATTTAATGTTATCTATCAATTATAATTTTGCTCAGACCTAACGATATTGTCGCACTATCAATGGATAAGTTCATTGTTACGAATGATGGTACTTCACAAACCCTTTTATTTAATTTTTTCGAAATAATGACTGGTTACAATGGTGGAAGTATAGCTTATTTTGATGGAAAGGTTACTTTAACTTATGTTTGAAATAGAAGTGTTGCTAAATAAAACTAAGATACTGTTTTATTCAGGACAGCCATTGGTTGATACGAGTAACGAATTCTCCAAATGGAGTAATTATTGATCGCAAGAGAGAACACCTTATTGTATCGCATGTCAATGAAGAGACTATTAGAGTGTACAAGATGGTAGAGGTGAATATTATACCGAGTCTCAATATTGTTTCTTTAAACTCTTTATTTACACGTATGCATATCAAAAGGTATAGCACTTATATCAGAACTACCGTTCACTTTCTCTCGTATCAGAAGTTCCACTTTTAACTGCATCAGATAACTTTTACATTGATGAAGATGGTGCTTTATGGACTGTGAGTATTCAGCATAAATGTACTTTTTAAAAGCATATAATAGTCAAATCAAGCCATTGCATCCTAAAGAATCGTCTTTTAGGGTGCACATCCTGTTATCAAAGACGCGATGAATCACTTGCGCGACTGTGATGACCTTCAACACCATGCTCCGTCCCAAGTATTATTTTTGCAATTAGCTTTATAGCATAATTTCTCAACTGTACTTTACACACTTAGTTTTAGGTGCTTCGTATCGTTTTTTCACCTGACTGGTTGTCCTGGGAGGTTAGTGAACCGTATGTTGATGATGGACGTCAGTTATCTGCTTCTTCTGTTGCCGTACATTACCGTGGACAGCTTCTAATAGGATCTGTATGTAGACAGCTTGTTCACTGTGATATCAGTCACAAAGCCACTATAGCTAATTGAAATTTTATTTTTTATATGAATTAATTTACATTATTATGCTCATTTTACAAAAGAACAGGCGAGTTATTTATACGCCCTAAGGTATATCATTGATATTATATTCGACTATTATTTTAATTTATTCCTTAAAATAAAAATAACTGAACATTTTCTTATACTTCCCACTAATAATTTTATTAGTTAAATCGATGCTAACAAATCCGAACTTCTCGTTTCAACTCCCAATACATAAATCAAAGACTTCTTCATTCTTCAAGTCATCGCAATAATCTCTATAAAGATAATTCAAGTCTGCATGACTTTGTGGAAATGAAACAAAAAACTTTGCTTTCTCCCTAATGGTATTTTTTATAATTCGACATAATTCTGTCTGATGTAAAAACAACCTAATATTATAATACCCTCAACGAGTGTAATAACGATTCCATTTTTTCCGACATTAAATTAGCGAAAATTATTAGTTTTTAAATATAGCAAAGAACAATTTCCAAAATTAAATATGTGATTCAAAAATAAACAAATTGACAAAAAAACGAAATAATTTAAGATAGCTTTACACTATCAGACTATGACGATAAATTTAATCATTGAGCGAATAACTCTTAAGCATCAATAATTATGTTAAAAAACTATCAGTTATCTTATACGGAAAATAATAGTATAGGAATTAAACCTGTAATGCTCTGCACTACAGTTCGGGAACATAATCAATTAAATTTTTATTATTGCACAATACGTTTGGGTATTACTAGAAGAAATTAATTGGGCATCCTAGAAGTTATTTACATAGCAAAAATACCACTGAATAAATGGCTTCATAAGTTAAGGCAAAAACCTGAGACTAATAACCAATCAAATCATAAGTGAAGAAACAATTATCTAATACAACAGAATATGCTAGTTTAAGGGGAAATGCAAACTCACCTTTTTCAATTTTCTTTACAACAATTAAGATGAGCGGTCGTGAATTACTTTAGGTAGTATATCAACAGCTGTGCCGGTCATGCACGCATACATAGCTATGTGCTCCAAACTTCTAATTTCTCTCTGGAGTCTTGTATTTCTCCTTGTACTCCTCTGATCTCGTCCCGCACTCCTCTGATTTCCCTCTTGATCTCTCCCAATTCTACCATCTAAGATAAACATATCAATGAGTTTTTATCGAAGTATCAAACGGATGGTAGAATTCTCCTCCAGTTGTTTAAACACATCCGGTAGGTCATATACGACATTTGTATTCTAGATCTAAACCAGTAAATTGCTTACTTTATAAATAAACTAAAAAATTTAATTTATTAAAAATGAATACCCACTTTTTCATACTCGGGACACGACAAGTGCAAATGTTATGTAAAAAACTGCTAACGACGGAGCAACTATAACGGCTAGTAGCGATGTGGTGAGGAATTTTCGCGCAATATTCTGCAAACTTATTACTCCTATCTTNTTACTATAAAGAACAACTCCTGATAGGAAGTCTGTTTGGTCGCCTTGTTCACTGTGATGTACTCAACCCCTCGATAACTTGACATGTTTTTAATAACCTCATCTACTTGCTTATCGACCAAATATCTTAGTTCCGTTTGCACACATCTCGTTTGCTGTTGTCGTGTCCCGAGTATGAAAAGGTGGGTATTCATTCTTAGTATATTTAATTTCTTAGTCTATTTCTAAAGTGCACGACCTACTAGTTTAGATCGAAAATACTAAGGTCGTCTATGAACTCCTGGATGTTCTAAAAAAATGGAGGAGAATTCTACCGCGCGTTTGGTAGGTATATCTATGCCTCAATAAAAGCTGATATTTTTTTTTTGAATTTTAGAAGGCAGAAATGGCCGAAGTCAAGGGAGAAATTAGAGGACTTCAGGGAGAAATAAAAGGCTTAGGACACAAAGTGGCGGTATATGCGGCATTAGCAGGTACTGGTATCGGTATCTTAGTGAAAGTAATTTACGACCGTTTATCTTAATTTTGTAAAGAATTGCTCAAAAGTTGTATATATTTTTGTGACTTATTTTTTGGTTGTGTTATCGAATAAATCTAGTTTTGATAGACTTTTTATAAACGAGGAAGAATCATCTGGCTATTTGGAAAGATGAGGTAGTTTTTAGAATTTCTGATTATATGCTATCCTTTTAGAGTAAATTTGCTTATTTTAATGTCAAAGTAGGGAGAAATGTGGTTGCTGAGATTTGGGTAAATGGCTATCCTAATATAGCCCTATTGGAAAGTGCCCTAAAACTATTATATACTATATTTTTAAGGTTTTTGAGTGTTTTAGAGCGAAGCAGTTGAAAAATAGGTGAAATAATGAGGGGAAAATGAGGGAATGGATGTCCTAGAAATAGTTTTTATTTAGTGCTTCGTTTTTTGGTAGTGGATTCTATTGGCACCAATATTTGGCTAAATAAGACGTTTTATCACCACCTACATTTATTTAATATGATAACAAATGGATACCCTATTTATTATTAGTTAATAAACGATATATGAAATAGAAAAACAGCGATGCTATTGTTTGTGTGAGATCGAAAAATCACAGAAGTTAGACTCGGTTTAAAAGGCAATAGAAGATTTCATGCTGAACTTGATGTCAAAATAATAGAATTAGCTAGGATGTTTACAAGTGGTTGCACATGTCAAGTTATCGAGGGGTTGAGTACATCACAGTGAACAAGGCGACCAAACAGACTTCCTATCAGGAGTTGTTCTTTATAGTAANAAGATAGGAGTAATAAGTTTGCAGAATATTGCGCGAAAATTCCTCACCACATCGCTACTAGCCGTTATAGTTGCTCCGTCGTTAGCATATGGCTCAGTAATGACCCATGAAACGCCGTCTTCCTATAAGTAGGTTAATAATAGCGAAATAAGTCGGACTTTTATAACTACATATTCTATTTAAACCCATTAAAGACGGTACTAATAGCAAAATGTCTTAACACTTGAAGAGTGATTTATGCTCTAATCATGTCCCAGCCTGCTGCATTTGATGTTTTTAACCGAATAAGCTACTTTCCATTTCACTCACCTGAATCCTGACTCTAAGTATTTGACTGGGACTATGAAGTTTATCATCAGTAGGATTTAAGGAGTGAAGGTAGGCAAGATAAATCACAGGATGAAGTGATATCCACAGATCACCTGAATACATTGCCTTTATTAATTTCTTAAATATACAACTTTGTTCCTTCTTTAGATTATTTAAATTTGTTGCCTCATTACTTAGTTCCTCTCAGTCACATTGTTCAAGAAGTAGGCTTCTCCTCACCCAAAGGTTAAAACAATAAATAAATCTATGCAAAATTATTTACTGCTTTCATAGGCTTACCACTCTCTTCATCAATATGTATTCCTGTTGGTGATGACAAAAGAGCTATTTCTGTCCGATAGACCAATGATAAATCTTTTTGTAGAGCGTAGACTCGAATGTTCTAAAGGTAATCACTTCTCAAAGTAAATGGGAATATTTTCAAGTAGATGCAATGTCAAGAGACTACAAAAATAAAAAGTGCACTAATTACTATGTAAAATGTAATACTATTTAAGTATTAGGAAAATAAACATAAGACTAACTATTTTTACAACGTAAAAAGACTATTTCATTGCCATTTTTAGAGGTGTTTGGCCTTAGAAAGTTAATTTCTTCGTTTAGTGGTCTCCGAAGAACTTTCACTCAAATATAAACCAAATTCAAAGAATCTTTGGAGACATTTACTTTTCAACAATTTTCTCACTACTTTGAAGATATTTGTAAACATTATTCAAAGTTTTAATTCCCGGCGAGAATTTTAGTATTTCTTCGCATCTAATAGTACTAGAATCTAAACTAGAATTGGCTAGAAGGCAAAACGGATACATTTCCGAAATGTTCTGATGTATTATAAAACACTTGGAAACAACTAGAATAAGAACAAGTCATTGAGTCAATAAAGAAATTATACCTCATTGAGAAGGGAGGCGATATAAATCAGATTTCTTTTATGATCTACTGAAATAGCGGAAGGAGTTAGTAGCCGGGATTCTATTTGCATAACGTTGTGACCATCGTAGTAGAAGAGTGATCCGAAACTACTCTGCAAGACGTAATGTTGTATTCAACTACTTTTATTAGGTGTGCGCAAGAGTTTTAGCCCTCTGGTAAAACTATTCAAAGCCATTTTGAACTTGGGCTGGAAAGTTCTCCCACAGGCAGCTTAGTCACCCGATTTAGTGATTTCGGAGTACCAGTTATTTCAGTTGATTTAGAACTGTTTAGCTAAACAGTGCTTTCGAGATGTTGCTGAGATGCAAAAATGGATCGATGAATTCATCGCCTTCAAGCCGATGTCGCTTTTCCGCGAAGGAATCCGAAATCTATCTAAGAGATGGCAGAAGGTCATAGAAAGCGATGGAAAATATTTGGAATTGTATTTTGTTATTGTTGTATTAGATTAAAGTGAAAGTTTGGAAAAAAAACAGCTAAAACTCTTGCATAAACTAATACTTTATAGGAAAAACACACCTGCATAGTAAACTCCAATAGCTGCATCTTACCCTTGCCAAAGTACGCTATATTTGTCACAAAGAACCGATCAGCACCTACCACAGCAACGTCAACAAGACTTAAAACGGTGAATAAATTAAAAAGAACTATGACAAATAAAAAACGAATTTTTACGCCATAACAGTACCTCGAAAATCTCTGATCGCACACTGCTTTACGATGAATAAGAATATTTTTGTCTTTGTTGTAATAGAACAATTCGATACACTGACGATTCGCGTGAGAATTGACAACGTATAGTGAAATTCGTCCTTTACTTTGGTAAGACGACAGTCCGTATGGTATAAACTGCCTCTAGAAACCATTTCAGAATATTGGGATTGTATACGTAATTATAGCTGACAAATTTATAATTTGGGATGGAAAATAGTTATTGATTATTGCAAAACTCTTTTTATGATTCAATTTCAGACCTCATCAAAGTTCTCCCCTTCAATTTTCAGCTTTTTAGTTTCATATTTGCTTTCTTTTCCCATTTGAAACACAGCTATGCCAGTGTCATGTGTCTCAATACCGTATAGTTTTGCCAATCCATAAGAAATAAAGACAAGATCAGTACCTCGAACCAACTCCATGCCTGCAGAGCCGTTCACTAAAGGGAGATAACCTCTGCTAAGCATTCTTAACTTCATTTCTATTACGAGCAGTATAAAGATGGAGGTGTAAAAATTAAGTTTACTTACGTAGATTAGAAATCACTCTGCATGGACCTGGAGTATGGTTATAGACGCGTTTGTTGAGGTCGAGAAGCAACCTGAAATCGAGTTCATTTTCTCGTTCACAAACCTTACATTTTGTCCCATATTCTGTTAACACGTGTTGGTAAAATACTGATCTAAATCAGTTATGGCTTTTATTAGTAAATGAGCCATTGGTTTGTAGTTATTTGTAATATGAAATTGGCTAATTTTCCGGCTTAATCGATGGGATATTAAATGATCCAATCTTATATTGGCTTAGATATAATATAAGATGGAAATAAATGATCCCACGTAAATCTGATTATGGCGCTGCAAAGGAATGCCAGTACTATCCATGCAGCTATTCGGTGGAGGATGCCCGAAAACGACGTCGGTAACATAATCAATACGATAATTTATCTTTTTTGTTCAGAGGCAGTAATTGAAGTTGGAAAGCTGGAAATGCGATATCATTTTACTTTATATCTCAGAAATATGACATTTTCCGATCACTATCTGTTAGTACCTATATTCGATCCTATTAAAAGGATTTAAATGCTTAAAGTGGGATTTATTACTATGGAAGGAGACAAATATGCTGTACAGATACAAAAGAAGTTCAATAATTTTTTTGAAGTCTTTGAGCGAATCGATAAATATATATAAATACAACACTAAAATGTACATTAGTTCGTTATTATATTAGTAGAAATGTCATAAGAAATTAATCAGGTATACTTCATTAATGTTTAAAAACAATTTAGAGAACAAAGTAATTAAGGCATTTCTCCCTACTATCTTAACTAGTGAACTGAAAATAGGCTTGCTTTATAGACGATGTGATGAGATATTTAGGCAAACGAAATGTAATTACTGAATAATTGTGCTGATTCAGATAGATCAATAAAAGATGACAAGTGTGTGAGGTATTTTGCTTTATGTACGTGGTGTAATGTCAAAATGACTAAGACGCAACGTATGGAGGGCTCAGAATAAGTCAAGGAGGCTGGTGGCAGGTTGCGACCAGTATTCGAGGGCCGCAATCGATTGGCAGAGCCATTGTAAGAACAGATGGGTGGTGGAATAATGTATGTGTTATAAAAATAAATAATTTGTGTGGGATTGGGATGTATGAGGACACTGTACGACCACTCGGTAATCTTGTATTCGCACTATTTCACCAAATACTTATCTTCTCAGCCATTCCCCTCTTCTATTCTTGGTGCTAAATTTTCCACCCATAAACTATGTTATTTCTTTTTAACTACTTATCTGTTTTTCCATACTGCTACTTGGTCTTCCTCCACTTTGTAGTGGAATATAGTACACACTTTCAGTCCACCCTAAATTGTCCTCTTGTCCGCAATCTCTTTCCCCTTTCATAAATGGGTTATTCACCACTTGTCACTTTCATATGCACATTTACAATGTAGCATAGTTCTCGTTTTCCTTGAAGCTCCTAATCCAACAAGGTTTACTGTGCGATAAATCTATCAGATTCTATATTGATATCGAAGTAGGAGTGGAAATCTGTAGGTACTCAATTGACAAACGCAGCACTCTGGTGAAAATCAAAATATAGCACTTGAAATTGAATTTTATATCCTTCCTGTCACCGAGTATGTTCCACCCAGTGTTATCAAGCGTCCATCTTAGTTAGCCTCGTTCCATTTTCACCACTGTGAATAATGTTTTTCTATGGTGTTTGGAATTCTACAGCAAAATAAAGTCGCAGATTAGATTAAGACCTACTTAATATGTAAACATTTCTCTTTTCTAATTTTCTGTCCGCGCATTTGCATGTTTCTATTTATCTGTTGTCGTCTCTTTTTTATTCATAGTCAATTTAGTTATTCAAATTGGCTGAGCTCTGTTCTGTATCTTTCTGGGTTAATTCGAGTGTAAACCCCTCAACTGGGCTGCGATGTCCCAGTCTTGGGGATTTGCCAACAAAGGCGGGTCAACTCGCTTTCTCTACGAATTGAATTTATAAATGTAACTCAAAAATCTCACTCTCACTAAGCCAACATGTATATGCTTATACCTATTTATCTAGTAAAAATTTCATGATAGAAACGTCATAAATGTATTTTATTGACCAAAAACTATCTTCATTTGTTTAACCTATATATCGGTTATTATGCGTGGCCATTCGCTTTTCCTCTTACTTGACTAACTGATTTACGTTTTCCTTACTGACCACATCAACATTTGTCACTCTCTCTTTCAATGTTCCCTATTATCCTCCAATCCTCGATCGCAACGAACATTCAACATCGCTTCCGTTCCACTTCCTCCGAACCGTTCATTGTGATGATGCGCCCTTGTAATTGGTTTTGGTGTCGTCATTTTCCGCTCATCATAAGTTCTTGTCAAAATTACAATGTTAATTGTCAACTTTTCGCATCTGGTAGAACAGTAAAAAACGCGTTGTTTATACATTTATGCGGTCACTGTTTCTCACCTTTCATTTCATTTCAGGAATTCAAATTTGTGCGTTATTTATATAGTTTGTTATTTTCTTCCGTTCTATTGAAAGTAATATTATGTTTGCTTTCTATTCCTAAATTCAACATTCTGCACTACATCTGGCTCTCCTTCGCTTTTTAGCTTTATTAATTCACAGCTTTCTAATCACTTTTATACTCACTTGTCACTGCGGTTTCGTTTTCTAGCTATTTTCAGCTTCGATGCTCTATGTGTGTTACCTTATTCTTTGTGCTTTTCATCCCTTCGTCAAAGCTGCAGTTATCGAAAAAGTTGGAAGAAATGAAGGTTCGGAAGGTAATTTCATTTGGCATAAATACACTTTTGACTGTAGCTTCGAGTAAAACTATACTGAAGTGTTTGACCTGTTTTCACCTATTTTAATAATTCAGAATTCTATCAAAGGATGAAGAAAATACATGTAGACGAGTTCTCTCAAGAGCTGAAAGGTAATTTTAAGCATATTTCAGAATGTATTTAAAAGAATGACAATTTTTCACTCAGAGCATCAACCAATTAGAGGAGAGGTAGAAGCAATGCTGTTATCAAATCCACTGCTTCAGAAGATGGATATGTTCAAGTAAAATGCTCTTTCTGTCAAATAATCCTGTCATCTAAATAT
Source organism: Heterorhabditis indica (assembly GCA_020740425.3). Taxonomy (NCBI): domain Eukaryota; kingdom Metazoa; phylum Nematoda; class Chromadorea; order Rhabditida; family Heterorhabditidae; genus Heterorhabditis; species Heterorhabditis indica. The sequence continues at coordinate 343,341 of JAJAVP010000097.1, forward strand.
TTTTTTTCGCATTAATATTTATATTTCATAGGAATTCTGTTCATGTGATGAGGGAGCCAGAAGATAATGGTTTGACTTATGTCAGTTGCATTCGTTTCTAATAATCTTTACATGTACATAAATTAATTTTTTATTTAGTAATAAACATTGCTAGTTCGTAATATTTTTATACATTAACTAAGAGGTTGCAGATGCTCCCAAGGAATCTCACTAGAATGAAATACAAGCCTCTTGACGATAATTTCGATGATGAATACAGGAAAGTGAACGAATCACTCTTCAATGAGGTACAACATCAATTTATAAACGCTTATTGATTTTCAATATTATCAATTTTTTGTCTCTTATTGCAGGCCACCAATGAGCCTACTGGTCGACCTCTGTCTGATGATACAGTACTATTTTTTCCAGTTGAAGAACCTCCAAAAGAAGTGCTAGAAGATGTGAAATACTTTTGCACATATATTTTTATTTAACTAATTAATTTTAGTTAATCCCTGAGAGACATTTGGGAGATAAAAATCTAGTATAATTGGTTTGAACTAAAATGAAAATAACTATTGTAGCTACATAGAAATCTTAAATAATTTGCAGACAACGGAAGACCCTCCCTTTGAAGTAACGGATGGATTATTGGAAGACTGGGATATGACCGGTAAAAAAATATCACGCGAAAAAACAAAAGAGGTAAAAAAATTTTGGTTTTAGTTGTTTTTTTTCAAGAATCTAACCTAATAAATGATATCAGATAGAGTCAAGCTCTCCGGTAGATCCTAGATTACTCGGAGCAGCAACTTCCACTACAATGTGAGTGGTACTAATCAATAATATTAAATCGGCCAATTTATGTAGTTTTAAAAACGAATAATTTATGTTCACTATGCATAAACTTCTTCAGCGTCCGATTGATAGCATTTTAATGGGATAATTGCAGATCGTCGCCACGAAATTCGATCAAAAAAGAGAAGGAAAACCGCATGAACACAAAAAACAAAGAAAATAAAATAGGTACAGCTAATTTTATGCGTGTCATTTTAGCATTGTAAGAGCTCAGTTTAGACAAAAATCAAGTAAATTATGATGGTTAATTAGAGATAACACAAAGCAATGACAATAAGAGGCTAACAAGAATCCGTATATCCTGCCATTGTCCTCTGACTAGTCAATCTACTTCTAGTAGCCTTTATGTTTTACCCTCCGATGTTGTGCTCAGTATAACTGCCTTCTTTCGCCTGAGCGTGTTGGTGAATAGCACATCATTTGAATCCTATTTACTTCTAAAGGCTAGAAAAATGAAAAGGCGGTAAACAAAACTTTGTAAATTTCCGAAACAGGGTGAACTGCTAAGTTTTCACTCTCCTTATAACTCATGATCCAGCACTGTCGCTCCCAAAACTTATATGAGTTTCATGAAGAGACAATTCTTTTCTTTTGCCCGACATGTGCTTCTGAATGAAACATCCGTACAAAAGTTGAAGAGTGGAGCACGACGA